>JARVLU010000646.1:16291185-16305960 GCA_031762415.1 Simpsonichthys santanae
AAACAACTTCGAACGGCCGTTTTAATGTGTTTTAATGTGTTTTAATGTGTTTCCAAGCAGTTAGCTAACAAAATACCATAAAAAAATGAAAACAATATAAAATGCTGCATAAAAAAGGCAGCTAACGGCGCAATGACGTCACTGGGGGCGGCGCCGTAAGTACGGAGCGCCGTAGGTCGGGGACAACCTGTATTTGCATTCCGGCCTTGTTTGATTTACAAATTAAGCACTGACATGAACACATCAGAAGTCCACTGGCTACAGAAACTCCTGTGTCTGTTGGTGAAACACAGCAGCAGCTGCTCAGCTACACTTATTTAGTTTTAACTGTAGTTTTGCAGCCCTGTTCCACGTTAGAGAAGCTGGAACCTGGTCAGTGATGAGTAACAAGAGACTACAACTTTGCTGTCAATGGAAACCTTGAAGGTGAACTTTAAGGCCACTTTAAATAGCAACTAACCCCAACTGGTCACTGGTGAGTCTTACTGTGTTTCATTACATGGAGCATTAGGCGTGCTCTTCTAAAGCAGCGCTCCTGAGCTCACGCAGGGAGCGGCGGCGCCATCCCAACGTGCCGGTGGATCGAAACTTAATCAGGCTGCTTTGTGCACTAATTCATATTCTGTGGCACGGGTTGACGCCCGAGTCGCTCCTCTCTGAGCAAACACGCAGCGAGGCAGAGGGCGGGACCTGGGAGTAATCAAACATTCTGCTGGGCTTGGCTCAGAAAATACCTGTTAATCAACACTAATGTCTGAAGGAGCCCCTCGCTCTCTGCAGGACCACTTAAAGAAGCCTCATCCACACTTTATTATTCATCTTTATCAAATCAGCTTTTCACTCAACCATTCAAACCACTTGGCATCGAGGAACAATCAATAGAAACCACTCATTAGTTTCTCTCAGCGTCGAGCTGTTTCTGGTTTAAAGGGAAGCGGGACATGAAATCCAGCAGCACCTGAGGGATGTGAAAGTTGTTAAAACCAGAGTGACAGGTGACAAGTGGAGCGAAAGCTGCAGGAAGGATGGATTGACACGAAGCAGAACTTTGAGATTATACCCCTTAAACATGTACAACAATCACTCTGTTTCACACTTGCATTTGACAATGACTTGCTGTGACGTTCTGTAAACAAATGAGCGATGGTTGAGAGTAATCAGAAGTGAATCCATCTTATAACTAACTGTGAACAAACAAGGTGAATCGAGTTATTGTTATATTGTTTGAAGGTAAAACACAAACTAAATGCAGCACAGAGTTTAAACAGGAAGCCCTGAGACTGAAAACTAGTCTGATATCCACCAAATACGTTCATAAACTTTTAACCATTTACTGAAAGATACAACGGCAGATATAAAACAAATGTGTCTGTAGTGGCGTAATGTCAGGTCATGAGGTCAGAGGTCAACAGGGATAAAAAAGAGCCTTGTGATTCTCGTTCATGTTTTAAAGTTCACAGAAAATGTAACTTTTTTTTTTTTTGATAAATATGAAAACAATCAATTTTAACCCAATACACTCTACATTTGGCTTATTTACTTTGATAAATACCAATATGTGCCAAAGTTGTCACTACCTATCATATATGCTATTACTTATTATAAAATGGCTTCTGTTGCACATTTGTAGTAATACACAGTGTTTACGTTGACCAAAGCTAACAGCAGTTTGGTAAATATTTAGTTTGATGTTTGACAGCAGTTGCAGTAGCCTCTCGCTACTTTGCAGTTCGTTTGTCGCGGACTCGATCTATTGCGGTTTTTCAAAATAAGATTGGACATACACAACTGGCTGATTGATGGATGAGCTGCGTTATCGGCATGATTTTTTTTTAATTTTTTATTTAAAACAAATTATTTTTAATTATTTAGCACCTGCTGCACATTTGCGCAGCCCTTACTGCAGGATAAACTTCCTGCGGCAGCTGATCTCATGCAGAGCGGAGAAGTGGGCGTGGCCGAGCGCAGCCATGGCAGGGAGCTGAAATCATGACATTCTGTGCTCTTTTAGAATTTAGAAACATTGTTTAAAATGTATATAAAAATAAACTACTACTTGTACTACTATTCCTACTTCATGGTTTTTCACTCATCGTGGGTCTTCAGAGTATGAATCCCCTTTGAATAAAATATTCTGCTTTGCTTCAGTTGTACTTAATTTGTATGAGCTGTGTTACCTGCAGCAAAAGTTTTAAAACTTTTTACGCAGCCCACATAGATTTTAGGACTATCTGATAAAAATTTACATCGTGGCAGATCTGTACCCTGAAGCCCTGCGATAAGTGCAAAATCGCAAAGTAAGAATAGTAATACAAGTAGCAAATAGAAGTGTATTATAGTATAAACATTTCCAACACTTGTGCAATATTCTTAATATTTCTAAACGCTCTAAAAGAGCACAGCATGTCATGATCTCTGCCACCTGCCAGTGCTCTTGGCCACGCCCACTTATCCACTGCAGAGTGGAGACCTGACACGTGCAGCAGGTGCTAAATAATTTAAAATAATTCATTTTAAATAAACATCCCATGCTGATTGTGCAGCTCATCCATCAATCAGCCAACTGTGTGTCACGTCCAATCTTATTTTGAAAAAAACGTGATAGAGTGAGCCCACAATAAAAGAACGGCGACGTAGCGAGAGACTACTGTACAATTTTAGGTTTGGAAAAGTCTGGGACTTGGAAAAACTGTAGGAAACATGAAAAAGGTACATCTTCCCAACTGTACGAGTTGTGTTCAGTTGAACAAATTCACATATTTGTCCAATAATTCAATAACTAATCACCTCGTGCTGCTGTTCAGTGTATTGTTTTTGTACTACGAGTGTTTAGTGTATTTCTAATCAAAGCTTTTCTTAGTTCATATCTGTTTTTCTTTTACATTTTAATACTTTTGTTGGATGTAATTGGGACCATGTTTACACAGTTTCATTGCACCCACATGTCCCACGTGTGGTGGAAGGACAAATAAAGAACCTTGAATCTTGAAGCTCTACAGTTAATCTTACCTTCACTGTTGGCGTTCTGTTCTTCCTTTTCATTTTTATGCTGACTTTGGGATTGTGTGTTGAGTGGAGAGCTTTCATTGTTCCAAAGAAACAAGACGACAACAGCTGCGTTTATTTTAATTTTGAACGGTCTGTGGTGGAATGGGACAAAGCGGACAGAAAACGGGCCGTTTCATAACAAGCTGCGTGTTTGTTGTTTCCCCTCTGCAGAAAGTGCAAATTGTTATAACTGTTCTGGACTATGACAAGATCGGCAAGAACGATGCCATCGGCAAAGTGTTTGTGGGCCTGAACAGCTCGGGCACGGAGCTGCGCCACTGGTCCGACATGCTGGCCAACCCCCGGAGACCCATCGCCCAGTGGCACGTGCTGAAGCCCGAGGAGGAGGTGGACGCTCAGCTCGCCACCAAGAAATAGGCAGGGCCCCTTTCAGCTCCTGCCTTGTAGTACTCTTTAGCCAGTATACGTGTAAATACCTCAGTGATAAATGGGTCCATCTATGTAACCCCACCCTTTACTACCACCTTTGAGCCTCCTGATTTCACTGGGTAATTGTTCAAACATCTTGCGACATTTGCTTTTTTTTCTATCAGGGTCTTTGTGTTCTTTTCTGATTCAGCAGTTGTTGGTTTCCATCTCTGAGCCCTTCACCGCCACAACCAAAAGCCCCCTTCTTTTAAGCAATATGATCTGTATAGATAGCGCATGACTGAAAGAGTTTATTGTACCACAGTTGTATATATAAGTATGCAGACAGAAATGATTTCTAGTTTGTGTGTTCGTACGTTGTTACCCGTTTCCTAATCTGTGTATATCTTGATGTTTTTAATAAGATGTTCTATTTTAAATTATGTAAATTCAGATATAGAGGAAAGCCAATATTATAGATCCCAGGATTTAAAAAAATTCTACCTTATTGCATTCCAGAAAAACTATTATCTCCAACCTGCCAGCGGGAGTCTGTTCATATCGTAAAGGACGTCTGGCTTTAAGTTCAGCATCGTAGGATAGAAGAACAGATGAATATATTCACACTGAACTCCAAAAATACAAGGCCATTAACTGCTATGGTTCTGTGAGGAAAATTATGCTGCTGGAAATTATACAAGCACATGATTTCTAACGTTTTGTACTTGTTTCTTAATCGGAGGACCTGCAGTATGAGTTTGGCTTGAAACAATAATTATTTCTTTACTTTTCATATGGTAGAAAAATGTCAATTAAAACTGGTTTTGTTTTCCGTAACAAACTTGAGTCATGATCCTTGAAAACATTAACCCAACATGGAGGGGGGAAAAAGCACCAAGCTGTTAGCCATCGTGCCCTTAAACTTGTCGGACAATATTTTGTTGAAGCAGCCTTGTCGTCGTCGGAAGTGTCGTGTTCAGGTTTAATCTTTGAAAGGGTGATTTAAAAAAAGAAAATTTAAAAAAAGCTGAAGCTCCAGTTTTAAGAGGACTATTTTTTACGAGGAGAACGAATCAGCGTTTTGACTATTTTTAGTAAAAATGCATGATTGTTTTTTTTTTTTTGTTTGTTTTGTTTGTTTGTTTTTTTAGATCCCCCACTAGGGGGAGCTCTTCTGATAAAAATCTCCTCGCCTTCAATCAGAGGAAGTAAGAATTAAATTTTGGGTCAATGTAACGTTGACGGAGCTGAGGTGAGTTTAACACTGCCATTTTTAGGGAGGGGGCTTGTTTCGAGGCCCTCCCTTCATGCACACTTCCACTTGTTAGTGGGTGTAGCTTTGGTTTATTGGGAACAATGTCTTTGGCTGCAGCGGTGCCCTGACTCGCAGTCTTTGCTTTGCGTTGCCTTCTTACAGTGACAATAGAGCTAGCCATGTTTTACTGCCAGTTTGAACTTTTATGTGGCTGCTGTTTTTGCACTGGATGTCTTTGAACTCACTTCTTTAGGAAACATTCGCTTTTGTGTCAGGACACCTGCAGGAGGCGCCAGAGATTATCAACGTTGAAACTCTACGGAACCCAGAAAGTGACAAGTGTTGAAATTTAAAAAAAAAAAGGAAAAATGAGGTTGGGGAAGTCTGTTCTCTGTTTAGTGATGCACATGCACAGATTAGCATTAACATCAGTGTCTACGTGCAGCAGATGTTGCTCTTTAAGTCATTCCAACTGGAAAAAACATTTGTTTATATAATTTTTTTTTCAACTGTTTTGCACTTTTTAGACGATTCCCTTGCACTCACCTTACAATCAGCTCAACATAAACACAAGTGGGAAGTGATTAAAGGTGAATATTTTATCAGCTGTTTGTGTTGGAGGTGTTGATAAAAAGGAAATTAGAGCTTTTCCCCCCGCATTTATGTAAGAGCCATAAGCGAATGATGTCAACCAGCTGCTGTTATGCCTCTGAGCTATCAAGGGAGAGAGTGACAAGGCTGAGATGGTTGATACACACAAGGCTAACATTGCAGTGAGGATGTGATGTAACGATGACAGACTGTTCCGTGGGATTAGAAATTATGCGTAGCGTCCACTTTGTTGCTGCTGCGTTACACTCCACACCTGTTGTTCTATTATTCGGCTTTATTTTAAAAATTTTGTTATTTTTTTGTTAATATTGTTGTGATTTCCCAAAACAATCGAGTAGGTCACCAAATCTGAGTGTGGTTCTCTAATCTGAGCGGACAACTAAATTTACTAATTTTCTGAATTGGAGAGACTCAACTTTTTTTATTTTACTTGTTGTTTTTACTGGGTTCCGTACATTTCAGCCATCAGCATCGGCTTTGTTGCTGGCACATGATCACATCCAGAGAGCTAACCGTACAAGTTAATGGTCTGCGTAGTCCACTGTGTCCTTTACTATGGGTCCAATCAGGAGTGGGATAATCCATTAAAAACCATCACGTCTCTTTATCTTGGAGGAACCTCTTGCATATACTCGATGCTTATACTTCAGGAGGACTTTCTAAATGTTTTCAATGTTATTGTGTAGTTGATAGCACTATTATGAAAAAGCTACTTGTCATTCCATAGGAGTCTGAGGACTGCTTTGTGTATCACTGTGACTGCCGTGTGTGCTTAGAGATGTAGAGTTATCAGTAGGTAGCGAGTTTGTTCTGTAGTGATGTCGTAGCGTTTAATGCCATCCTCCCCCCCTCCCTTCTACACGCAACAAGAGAGAGGAAGAGTGCGCGTGCACGCCGTTGCTTGACGTCACGTGTTTTTTATCGGAGCGGGTTGCCTCACACAGCATTTTGTTGAGCACTGTGCAATACTTGTATGTTCATCCCATAGTGTTAACGTGGGTGGCGTCGCCTGAGAAAAGACAACCCCCCCCCCCCCCAGAGGATTCTCCTTTCCAGTGCAATGGTTAGGACACAGCACACCTTAGACTCATATAGGTTGGAGCTTGTTCACCTCTGTTTAGGGTTCCCTTCCTTTTGATTTCCTCCTCTTGCACACAGTTCCAGCATCAGACGTTTCAGGGAGTCTTGGTTCAAAACCAAACGAGAAATAGCCCTTAAACATGTAAATAATCGCATCATGCCAGAAATGTATATCAAGAATAAACATAGTGACATAAATATGATTAATAAGCCGCAACTCTATTTCATTCACATATTAAATCTCATTATGTTTTCTGTTTTGTTGATTAAAAGCCCTTTTATATTTGAGATGAAAACTGAATGTACAGTATGAACTGTGTTGTAGATTTTCTTTAACTGTAAGATTATTAGATGTACTTTGCACTTTTCGTTGTAAAAAAACAAACATATAGTAATTTTATTTATTTATTTATCATTTGTTCATTTACAGCCCTTTTATGGAGTAAAAGCTCCTCCGTCTGAGTCCAAAATCATCTTATGAACTGGGGATGCACGATATTATCGGCATGGCATCAGTATCGGTCGATATTAGCGATAACGTTAAATATCGGACATTCCATCAAAATAGCTCACTGATTTAAAAAGTGCTGTTTTTGTGTGACTGAGTGTCGTCATTGTGTTAGAGAGAGTAAATGTCATGAATAAATTTAACATTAAACATAATTCAAGTTGAAGTGTTTGTTCAGCTCCTTTTTGGCATCTGTACTTGGCAGCAAACCAAACTGACAAAGACCATGCAGAATAATGTATTTTAATTCCACAGCAGAGAAAACTATGTAGTCTCTGTAAGCAGGTGTTGGGAAAAATATATTTGTATCGATTAACATATAAGCATATCGGATGTCGGCCAAAAATCCAATATCGTGCATCCCTTCTCCACTGCAAAGTTATTTTGTTTGACACGTTTCCTACACGTGAAATTCAGAACAGCTTCAGATTTAAAAGGAAAACGAGACGGATTCAAGCAAAAGGCCAAATCGAGAGAGAAGCCAACTCTGAAAGTTTGCACTGAAGGAATTCTCTGGTTAAACTGGAATATATGAGAGGAAAACGTAGCGGGCAGCGTTGCAGAACCTGTTAAGACTGGGAGGTGAAAAACTACAAAGCAAAAGCCATTACCTGCACTGTAACGCGTTGCTCCTCCTATTACGGTTTCCTACCAAAGTATGCTCGCATAATCAAAATCTCCCAATCCTCTTGCAAACGGCAACAAGCTGACCAAGCTCTGTGTGTGACGAGGTTCTCTCCAGCGAAAAGCCACACTGACCTTTCACAAGTAAAGCTGTGTAAAGTATTAGAATCTGATGCTGTAGAAAGATCCTAGTTGCCTTTGTGTATATCAACTGCCTGCTTGAGTATTTGTGTGTGGAAGTTTTCTCTGTAACCTTGTAGAACTGTTCGGGGTGTTTTTTCCTGCCATATCGCTCGCAGCCACAGCGGGCCGCTGACGGTTATATTTGCTGTGTATACCTTCATTTTTGATCAGGTGTTTTACAGTTTTGTTTCACTTTGTGTAGTGATTCACTCTGTGCAGTTTTCTGACTGTTGTTATATAACTTCATATACAAGAATTATCAATAAAAACATTTTATTTCCTGCTGATACGTCTCTTGTGGTGTTTTTATTTGGTTGGGGGCAGAAGACGAGTTCACGGCGGCTTTCGTTGCTGTCACTGCAGCGGTGACTCACGGCTCAAATCACCTGAGGAGAAAACTGTCTGCATGCCTTACATGCATGTCTAATTCTACTTTTATGTTTTTTTTTTTTTTCTTAATCATTTTGGAGCTTGCAGATCAGCCTGTTAAAAGGTAAACACTGCCACCTACAGGACAAGAACAGAAACAAAATGGTAAATGCTGCTGCTGCAAGATATATCTTACATATACAGTAAATGCACATCCACATACTATACTGTAGTAATAAAGCTGTGTTTTAAAATTGTAAATATCCAAACTCACAAATTTCATGAGATTAGTGTCTGCTTATTTATTCAGTGTTAATTATTTAAACAATTTGCATGATGGTTCCTTAATTTTTACTGACAAACCTGGGAAACACTCGTTTAGTTCACCGACTGTACAGAATTCCACTCAAAAATTAAAGAAGTAGCTAAAATAAATTACAATTTTTTTATGTTCAAACTTTTGTGCTTCTCTCAACTCAAGTCATAATTTGTGTCATTTAAATTAAATCTAATAAAATGTAAGAATGTATATACAATAACTGCAGTCAACTTTTTTTACTTGTAAAGAGGAACAACTATTTCAAAGAGCACTTGTTTTTCTTTCCAAGTGCATCTGACCGCTTTAAAAAGGAAACAAAAAAAAAAAAAAGAAAAAAAAAAAAAAAAAAAAAAAAAAAAAAAAAAAAAAAAAGAATGAAGCTCTTCAGGACAAAGTGACATATGACATGATGCATAACAAATGCACTGATAAAAATGTGTGAAAGTGCACCTTTCACTTGAAATTGTATAACTTCAAATCATTCAAATAATGTTTGCAGCGTCCTCTTGAATGAATGAAAACACTCAATTCAATTGAGTCACTCTTATAACATCAATGAAAAATAATAAAAAGTGTACATGTGTATAAGCTTCATGTTCATTCAACCTTTATTTATACAGGTTAGTCTCAATGAGTCTCGAGGACTCATTTACAAGAGAGACCTGTATTTTATCAAATAATTATGAGACAATTATAGAATACATCAAGGTAAAACAAGCTAAAACACAATCAGATGAGAGCAGAGAAAAGCGGAAGCTAAACAATGCTTTAATGTTTTATTTTATTTTTTAGTTCGTGCGCTTCATTTTATTTTGAAATGCCAAACCAGTTGTGCGGAAGTGACGTCTCCACGTCAAGTTTGCAAACACGCGACAATGTAACGGAAGTTTTGAAAACACGCCCCTTTTTAAACAATATTAAACTGCGTGTATGGTCCGTTTGTTAAAGCGTTTTTTTTAACTTTTCAGCTTAGTGTTTATGCTATGTCATAAAACAGGAAGTAAATGTATAGTTTGATTTTTTTAACGACTTAATTTTTGTAATTTAAAACATTGTTTTTCTCTTAGTGCTTTTATTTATTTTTAACTAAACCGGAAGTGGTTTCCGTATTAGCCAACTTGCTAGTTTTCCTACAAAAATTTTACCACCGTCACAGTTCCCGTCCTGCATTCTGCCCTGGAAAACAACTCTGCAGTTCTCGAAACAGATTGAAAATGTTGTCCTACATTATTGGCGTGAGTATGAATTAATGCATCGTTCTCAGATTTTTATTTTTTTGTCAAGCTATTTCCTAGCTTAGTTTAAGCTAACATGAGCTAAAGTAGTTTTCCAAATAGTCGGGCTTCTCCGCAGGAACTGGCATGACTCATTTCTCCCCGTTAGAGAGTAAACACAGTGACTTTAGGCTCGACAACGCCCTGCAGAGATCTTTAACAGCGTGAAGCTAATATTAGCTGGAGTTCTGAGTCGTTCTCCTGGGTTTAACCTTCGCCCCACAGCTGCTTCGAGGCGGTTTTGACGCAGTCCTCAACCTCATCTTTAGACTTCTCTTCAAGAAAAGACTCGCGATCACCTTGGAGGACCCAAACATCAAGTACGCTCTGCGGCTCATTGACAAGCAGGTGCCCAGACACGACCACGTTGTTTCTGTCTGCAGCAGTTGCGTTCACGTACCATTCTGTAACTTTGTGCATTTTGTGTGAACCTTTTCTGTTTAGATTGTCAGTCATGATACAAGGAAATTCCGCTTTGCCCTGCCGTCTCCTAAACACATCCTTGGCCTCCCTATTGGTCAGTATGACGTCATGCAGCCACTATCAGTACATAGACTGTATAAAATCTAGTAGTCTAAATTTTAAAAAGTACCATGTTCATATATGAGATTGTTTAACCATGATTACATTTTTTTCAAATACGTTTTGTGCATAAAATCATTTGGTTGCTTTAATGGACTTAATGTTTCAAAGCTGCATGAATGTGTTATAAGGACTTGTTATTCCGTTCCAGGGCAGCACATTTACTTGTCTGCTAAGATAAACGGGCAGCTGGTTGTCCGCCCGTACACACCGGTGTCCAGCGACGATGACAAAGGCTTCGTGGACTTGGTGGTGAAGGTGAGAGCAGAAGCATCAGATTTCTGTACTTGTGTTTTATTGCCAATTGTTAATGTTTTTGGACAGCATGTGTGTGTTACCAAAGTAGCTCATGTTTAATGAACCTTGCAGAAAGTTATCATTAGATGCACCTCTAACATCTGGAGGCACCTTGGTTCAAGGTGGCCACAACTGCAAAATTGACCTGAATTTAGTCAATTTTACGGATACTGCGTTACATTTTGGGGTTTAATTTGTGCTCACAGGTTTATTTTAAAGACGTCCACCCTAAATTCCCAGAAGGAGGGAAGATGAGTCAGTATTTGGAGAGCCTCAAGATCAACGACACCATTGACTTCAGGGGACCCAGCGGCCTCCTCGTTTACAAAGGAAAAGGTGAGGCGTGGCTGAGACCACGTGCGTCAAACTGGTCTCGTAATTTTCACCTGCTGGTCTCATTCGATGGCTGAATCCAGCAGAGTTTATTGTCGACGATCGTTCATCAAACTTTTCCTCTGCAGGCGTTTTTGAGATCCAGCCTGAAAAAAAGTCTCCGGCTGAGACGAAAGCTGCTAAAACTGTGGGCATGATCGCGGGAGGAACAGGTGAGAAGACCATTTTAACTCACACAGCCCCAAAATTAATTAAATATCTGACTTTGTGTCCTGAGGAGTAACATGAAAAACAAAGTTTTATGGATTTGTCATACTTGTTGTATAACAGCTTATATTCTTGTTACTTCAGGATTGATTTTATTTAATAGATGTATTAATCCTATTGGTTTAAAACTGTATAAAATATGTTGGTTGTTGTTTCTGTGTAAACAGCATCCTTTATTAAAACTAATACCACAAATGATACTAAAATATTGTGTAGCATCAGACCAACTCATGAGATCCTAAATGAAACCTCTGACTTCTTTCAAAGTGAATGCACTCTGTCACGAGGAGGTTCATGCTTTTTACTCCATAATCTCAATATTTGATCAAACTACACCCATAAGGTTCTTGCAGAGCGTATCAGCTGCCACGCCCACACAGTCTGAAGAATATACCAGCTGACCTTTTCGCTGTGAAGCTGCATAATTTACCACAAATACTCAATTTATGAAGAAGCACTTGAACATTTTTCAGTCTCTATACAAGGGAAGAACTTTGACTAGAAGCTCGTGTGAATACCGACATAACTTGACCTTGTTGTTTCAGGGATCACCCCCATGCTGCAGCTCATCACCGCAGTGATGAAGGATCCTCAGGACCAAACTGTGTGTCACCTGCTGTTTGCCAACCAGGTGAGCTGCATAAAACAAACATGTCTCTACTAAACACACTCTGTCCATCACGTGAGATTTATTGTTTGAGGCTGGTTTGCAGCAAAAATCAGCTCAGCGTATGTGCACAATGTAAACCGGTGCAGTTCTAATCTACTTTATTTCTGTATGGTAGGATTCAAACCCAGTTAGAAACAGGAAGAGTCAGGAACTTATTTAAGAAGCTACTTGTAGATGTGTTCAGGTGAAAAGTGTGTGTTTGGTTGTTTTGCAGAGTGAAAAGGACATCCTGCTGCGAGAGGAGCTGGAAGAGATCCAGGTCAACCATCCGGACCGCTTCAAGCTGTGGTTCACTGTAGACAAAGCTCCTGCAAGTAAGTTCTGTACAGCACTGCTCCCTAAATCTAAACACTACAGTCTGTCAATGTAAAGTGAAACTGTAGACTTTTATTGTTTAGAATCCGCTCCACATCTCATGATCTGGACGTCTTGATTGAGTCTTAACTTGTTTCTGGTGAAGCACGGAAGGAGCAAAGTTTTGTTTGTGGAGCTCAGACAGACACTGGAGTCACCAGTCTGGATACTCAGTGTAATCTTTGAACAATCAGTTTCTGTTCAGAGTCAAAGATCACAAGTTGAGAAAAGATAAAAAGGTCTTTATTGGTTTTCAGAGGGAGTGAAGCAGATAAATGAAAACATCTCTAATATTCAGGATCAAGACAAAAACATCATTAATGAAAAAGAGTCAACACCTGAATAACATTATCCAAAATGTTTTTTTTTATTTTGTAAACAAGCTCGTGTCCTGCTTGTTTACATGGAGGAGGTGGGGCTTAAAACCTGTACTGGACCCAGCTGATAGAAGCTTGTCCAGTAAAACCTGATGTTTTGTTGTAGCATGAGAAGCATAAAACTCTGAAACTAAACCGCATTTCATATATTTCAGGATTTTTTAACCTAAATTTAAATGTAGTACACTAGGAATAAAGTATTTCACAAACACAGCCAGTAATATTTCTTTTTGTTTAGTAAATACTAAATCTATAAATATGTTGCATTTTGTAATTCTCAAAACCCACTTTCATGTAACAGTTAATGGAGTTTTAATCAAATATTTAATAGAATATTTGAGGGTGATAAAATGCCTGAGGAATGGAGAAGAAGTGTGCTTGTGCCCATTTTTAAGAACAAGTGTGATGTACAGAGTTGTAGCAACTACAGAGGAATTAAGTTGATGAGCCACACAATGAAGATCTGGGAAGTTGTGGAAGCAAGACTTAGACAAGAGGTGACTATCTGTGAGCAACAGTATGGTTTCATGCCAAGAAAGAGCACCACAGATGCATCTTTGCTTTGAGGATGTTGATAGAGAAGTACAGAGAGGGTCAGAAAGAACTCCATTGTGTGTTTGTGGATTTAGAAAAAGCATGTGACAGGGTGCCAAGAGAGGAGGTGTGGTGTTGCATGAGGAAATCTGGAATGGTAGAAAAGTATGTTAGACTGGTACAGGACATGTATGAGGACAGCAGGACAGTGGTGAGATGTGCTGTAGGAGTGACAAATGGCTTCAAGGTGGAGGTTGGATTGCATCAAGGATCAGCTCTGATGGCCCGTCTAACAGATGAGGTCAGGCAGGAATCCCTGTGAACTATGTTTGATCTGTGGTGAGAACAGGTGGAGGTATTCACTTGAAAGAAGAGGAATGAAAGTCAGCCATAGTAAGACAGAGAACGTGTGTGAATGAGAGGAGGCCAGTGGAACAGTGCAAAGGTGCAGGACTTCAAGTACTTGGTACACTGTCCAGGAAAATGGGAATGTGGTAAAGAGGTGAAAAAGAGAGTCCAACAGTGTTGTGTTCAAGACCACCCGAGACCAAGACCTCAAATAAAATAAAAAATTATAAAGTATTATTATTATTTTAAGTTACATACTGCAACTCTGCTTTTGAATTAATATATCAGCTTTTATAAATGTTCAAAGCTACATAATAAAGAAATCAGACATTCAGTGGCTTAACTTCATGTGATTAAACATTAGTTGTTAAACTGGAAGCAGATTAATCACGTCTTAAACTTCATACGTCAAATCAAGACCAAGGATAACCATATAGCTGCACAGTGGGTTCAACAAAGTAAATGGATATTAGCTACAAGTATATTATTTGTGATTTAAATTGCCAAAATGTATAACTGATGATGTGGCAGACATCTTCTTCTGCGCCCAGACAAGCACTTTTTATTTTTCAGACCAAAAATCCACCCAGTCAATATATAGTTGCACTATATTTACTGTTTGAACATGAACGCATATCAGTACAAGCCAAGGTCATTTAACAATGTGGCAAAATCAGAATGAAAACTACCCAATCTGGCAACACTGGGAGTGACAAAACTTCATCTAGAGACCAACTTAGAAGCCCCATAAAGCTAGGTGAAATGAATATCACACACAAAAAAAACCTGTTCCAACAAACTTATAAGATTACCTCCTGGTAGATTTGTTTTGGTCTGCTACATTTCGAGAAATTAATTAGAAACAAGGTTGGTTACATGGTGGAGGGGGGGAATTGCATAACAAATAGAGGTCTATCTATATAACCTGTAAATAGTTTGTATTATTTTATATACTGTTACTTTTGTGCATGTTAATATACCCCTGGCAAACACTTGTTTGTAAAGTTGATAGTTTTGTAATTAAAAAAAAAAAAAAAGACAGCGGTAACAAAACATATTTAGCAATGAGTCACGTTATCACTTGGATTAGAACCAGTTCATTCAACCTTTATTTAGACAGGTTAATCTCATTGAGCCTCGAGGACTCATTTACAAGAGAGTACGTTTTGCAGTCAATAAAAAACAAAGATGTTAACGAATAAACTGGACAATATTCTGGCAATTTGGTGACATTTCCACAGCTGTGGTCTTGAAATAAAATCCCGAGTACTACAACACTGGTGTCCAGGCAGGATGGAGTGATTTGTGACAAAAAGGTGTCAGCAAAGGTCAAAGGAAAAGTTTACAAGACAGTGGTGAGACCAGCTGTGTT
>JARVLU010000646.1:16306060-16326867 GCA_031762415.1 Simpsonichthys santanae
TTTGGACATGTCCAGAGGAGGGACAGTGGTTATATTGGTAGAAGGATGTTAGAAATGCAGCTGCCAGGAAAAAGACAGAGGATGACTCGCTCACTGGAAAAGTTAAGTGAAGCAGTGCAATGTGAAGTTCTCCAACGTCACCAGCAGGTGTCACTGTTGAACAGACTAATAAACATGAACTCTTTTGCGTGTGAAATAATCTGTTTCAGACTGGGAGTACAGTCAGGGCTTCATCAGTGAGGACATGGTGAGGGAACACCTGCCCCCTCCCAGCGACGACGTCCTCATCCTGATGTGTGGACCTCCACCAATGATCCAGTTTGCCTGCAACCCCAACCTGGACAAAGTCGGCCACTCCGCCAGCCGCAGATTTGTTTTCTAGACATTTACTCGGGTGGAGAAGAGGAGGTTTAAGGGGCTCCAGTTACTGTCGCAGCAGGTATTGCACAGCGTATGCCGTGATAATTATCGCACGACACAATCTCAGCAAGGACCAATTTACAGGGGGGGTGATGGAAAGTCAGGATGTGGAGTCAAATGTTTTTCTTTTTGAAGATGGATCAGATCTTTAATGAGAAATGTTGTGACTTCAGGTTGTTCACACTAGAGGAGCTGAGGTTAGTCTGTTGCAAGTGCCTTAGCACCCATGAAGCTTTATCCTTTGTTACGTTGCTTGCTACCACTGTGGCTGTCAGAGTGATCTACTTATGGTTTGTTGGTTAGATGAAACTGCTTGTGTTCAGTATGCAACATAAAATAAAGTGTTACTGAGTTATTAATGATTGTACTTGTTCCAACAGCAACCTGGTAGGACAAAGGAAAAGTTACAGAACTGATGCATTTATTACTTTTATTAACAAAACTTAATAAGGACAGGTCGTTGCATAAAGACTCCCAAGCATGTATTTAAAAATATGTGCCCTAACCTGTTGGTGGATCTGCACCACAGAAATTGTCAGCATGCATTTAACTGTTTTGACAGTGGTGCAATGTTTATACAATACTGAACTGGACATGTCTCCCAATTGCAGCTTTGCAATAAACCTCTGCACAGACGGCTGCTTTTAGGAGCTTCCATCCACAACACAGTTAGTGTGGTTGTGTAAGAAAATGCCGACAATCAGGGTGGAACTGTCATGGAGTGAAGCTATGCATGAACTATTTCACCTAAAACTGCTCGTATCCTAAAGTTCTTAACGTCAGCTTTTACCATGACAACCTCTTATCCTCTAATCCAGGGGTTCCCAAACATGGTCCTTGAGGAACACTATCCTGCATATTTTAGTTGTTTCTCTGCTTTGAATCATTGGAACAGGGAAACATGCAGGATGGTGTTCCTCAAGGACCAGTGTTGGGAACCCCTGCAAACTTCAAAACTAAACAAAAAACAACGATCGCGCTAAACGTAAACCCATACGGGTGAATTCCTCACAGTAAGAGAAACGTCACGTGTTGACTAAAAACACAGTTTCAGTTCATGCATTATACTTTGGTCAACTTGAATAAATTAAATCAGAGGCTACAGCTGATTGGATGAGAGGGAGAAGTACTTGGTCAGAGGGTGATGCTCAGCTGGAGGCATGTGCTTCGGTTGGGTCATTCTCTATAGGGCAAACAGAGATCTGTTGAAACAAGTCGTCATCCTTCAGCATGCTCTGAAACAGAAGAAGCAACATTCAGCTCATCTAATCATTACTGAAGTACTGACTCAGACTGGTCATCTTCTCACAGTCAGATTGTTGATTCCCTCAGAGAAAGCTCCGATCTGCCTGACCGTTCCTTCAGAGTCTTCCATCTAAAACAGGGACACAGCTGAGACATGATTCATCAAGTCTAGACGATGCTGGAACATCTCTACCTGCTCCAGGTGATCAAAACTATCTTCGTAGATCTGGACGTTCCTCTGGAAGCTGCTGCTCTTTGGCATTTCTACGTTCATGGGGCAGACGTAGTCCTCGCTTTCATCATGGCGTTTCCTCCTCAAAGAGCCAAGACCACCAAACGACGATCGCCTTGGCTGCACGAGAACATTGACAACACATACTGACTTTTTTTTTTATCTAAATGTATAATTCAAGTATCAGTGGAAGTTCTGCATTAACAGGATTACCATAATTTCAGGACTATAAGCTAATGAGTTTCACACCATCAAAAACATTTAGGGTAGGTCCTCATGACTCAATGAAACTACCTGTATAAATAAAGGTATAAAAAAAAATCTGAACAATGAAATTACCTATAGGGATTTTGTTGACGTTAGCGATCAATGACTTCCTGGTAGTTTTTTTTTCAATTAAACATATTACCAGCACTAAGAAAATAAAAAAAATACTGTGTGTATGTTCCTATCATGTATTTAAAGTTAAGAAAATATATATATTTCTGTTAAAACATGGACGCCTGCAGCCTATACGAGTACAAAATTATTTTTAATTTAGTGGGTGTTTAGTGGTAGTTACCTTAACCCTGGCGGTGGCTGTGAGGACGGTGTAATCCGGGTTTTCCAGACACTCCTGTTTTTGCCGCTGCGCCTCGGAGCCAACGAGCAGGTGAAAGTGTGTGGCCAGGTGGCGTCTCAGCAGCGTTTTGCTGGGGGGGATGTTGAGCAGAAGGGCGAGCGCTTCCACGTTGAAACGAGGCTCCAACACCTTCGCAAGTTAAAGGTGAGAGGTCAAACGTGCACACACAGTTTGGTGTATTGAAACAGATTTGCCTCCTCACCATCAGCCCTCCGTGAACTCCGCTCCCCCTCAGGTTGGGCGCATACTCTGCCAGATCCACAGAGCGCAGCCACTCCATCACTCTGTGGTTGGTCCACTGGGAGATCTCAGCCGGTGTCATGTTGTTCTGCACAGTTCAAGAGAAGTCAGCAACACTTAAGGTTTTAAATTAAAGCAGAAGCCCAGATGGTGTGATACCTCATCAGAGGGTCGTCTCCTTAGACAGCTGGGCTCGTACGAGTTGAGGCGCAGGACCTGGACGGCTCTTTTGATGCTGAGGTGATGAAGAACACTGCCAACCTTCAGAGACAGCAGGTCCTCCTGGGAAACGCGATCAAATAAGGTATTGAAAGTTTAAAGCCTTCCCATTAAAATATTCACGCCTCAGAGCAGCGTGGTCAGGTTCAACGAGTTTCTTCAACTCACCACGGTCATGTAGTGCAGCATGCGTCCATCAACCCGAGCTTCATCAAAGTTACTTTTGTACTGCGGGAGGCCGATGTCATCCAGCCACCCTGCAAAACAACATCCCATCATACAGAGCGCCGACGGAGACCAAGTCTGCTGTGAGGCGCCGTCACTCACTGGTCACCCAGTTGTGGTCCAGTTTGCCCTGAAGGTCACCGTCCTCTGACCCGAGAGCCTGCAGGGCGAGCTGCAGCTTCTTCTTGTGGAGAAGCTGCTTCATGCCCAACTCCTGTGAACAACAACAAGGACGGCCTTCAGAAGAACTTACAATCAAAAATTTGTGTTCAAAGATTTGACTAGTTTTGATGCTCCAAATCTTGTTTCTCCATGTCCTCAAACTAAAACGCTGCACCACATTAAAACTAAATTAAATTTAAAACCGGTGATTCTTACCTTCTCCAGATCGTGTTGTGACGCCTGCAGTAATGTTTGTCCTGATTTGATCCAGTTCTGACCCTGAGCAGCAAACGAGCCGAGGCCCTGCTCGTGAAGCCAGGCGTAAACTTCATCTTTAGTCCACCGAGAGAAAGGAACATCAGCAGCCCTGAACGAGGACAGATGTTAACTTTACAACTGTCCCAAGAACACCACATGAAATGTACACGCTGAAGACACAATACAAACTCCAATATCAAACACAGACAAAATAAGTGCATGTTAATGTATTGAGTTGAAATATTTACTGTATCTTTTGTAGTTTGCATGCACTGCAACTTGTACGCTGAAGCGACTCGTTTATGAATTTTTCCCATATTTATAAATATGGTAATTTCTGGCTGAGATGACCATTTTCATTGACTCTGACTGAAAATAATGAACACTACCATTTTCAGCCGCTAGATGGCACTCAAGTAGTAAGGCATGCCGTTGTATTGCAGCCTTTGTCCAGCTCGCCTGGAGCAAACGTCAAATCAGCTTCATTTCGCTGCTGCCCCGGCAAAATGCAGCTAATATGACCAATGAAGTGCATTTATTAAGTAAAACTGAGACACACCTTTGCTATAATGTCGAAAAAACAAATGATTGTTTTTAGGTGGTCATCTTGTTAAATTTTCAAGAAATGCACAGCAAGTCCTGTGTACGGCTTTTGAAATGCAGCTGATTTGACCATCAAAGTAAATTTATTAAGGAAAAGTTAGATCGAGACACACCTTTACGATCATTTTGAGAAAACAAATGTTTTTAAGTGTTAATCTTGTTAAATTCTAGTTAAAGTCCTCCCGTACATGCTCCCGCGACTGCCATTTGGCAGCCAATCAATTTTTGGCACAACTCACCGGCCCACATTTCCGGGTCATCAACGGTGACGCATAATAAATGTGACTTATACGGCGAAGCGACGTATTTATGGATTTTTCCACTTCGTTAGACATATTTGGACTGATGCGACTTATAGGACGGTGCAACGTGTACAACGGAAAATACGGTAGTCCTAAAACTGAGGCCTGGTTATTTTGACCTGAAGGCAGCAAGACGATTAAGACTAAATCTAAAATGATGCAAATTAAAAAGTTTTATTAATTATTTTGATGTAACTTTTAATCCTTCAATAAACAAACTGGCATGAATCAGTTTGTTGCAACAAATAACAGTTAAAGAGAAAATAACATGTCTGAATCTAATCTTTAGTTCCCATGTTGAAAACTTGACTGATTTTAAAAAATAACCAGCACAGAGGTCGTATTTTCTAAATTCCTACAAGAAGACGTTTTAGTTTCCTCTTAAAATGTGTAAACCAGTGGTGACACTTGAGCAGCAGTTTTCACAGTTTATGTTTGGCTTGTCTTCAGAACTTGAATGTTCTGTGTGCTGAATTTAAAGCTCTTACTTCTGTTTTGAGTCACGTGACCATCCGAGCCGAGGGCCGGCGGTGGCTCTGACTCCGCCCCTCCTGAACTCCATCTCAGCCTCGTCAAGGTCCAAGGAGGCGGAGTGACTTCTCTTCAACCTGACAGAGAAGGGCAGCACAAATGACTAACAGATAATTGAACAATATATCCGCCCGCCGGTCGACACACAGAGACATTACCTGCCAAAAAATTTCTTCAACCCTCTCGCCGCCTTCTTGGTATCTGAAGATGATGGAAGTGGAGTTGCATCATGGGATTTCTTGGAAGGAACGCCAGCCAAGTCGAGGTGCTCTGTGCCTTTACGCTCTGTCTCAGCTGTAAAATGTATCACATCAACTTTAATAAAGAACTAACCACCTAAAACAACTACAGCAGAGACATTCTAAACAACTAAATATAATTTGGTAAACACGACCGATTCCACTCATGGAAGACACCAGATGGATACAATAAAAAAATGTTTTTACTCATAACCAAAAGAAAAAACTACACACACAAAAAAAGAATAATATAAGGGTCTAATGTTAATAATAAAAACAACTCATGCAAAGCATGAGATAAAAACCAGGACTGTCAGAGTAGTGACTCCCGGCCTCTTCAATTATAATTCTTGAGGTTTTTACATGTGATTTTAATTAACGATAATGAAGATGTAACAGTAAACACACTGAAGAGGGATCACAAAGAAAAACAGCCAAAAAGCAACAATTATAAAAAAAAAGTTGAGTAGATGCAACCAGGCAAAGTATAACAGTTTGTTTCTTATTCATATAGTTTGTAAAAAAAGATTTTAACTCATGAATTTATATTCACCAAGGTTTGGGACGCTGGCCGTCTGTTTGCCTCCACGCAGCTTAAAAAAGCCACGACCGAATGAAGAGCGGACCTTTTTGGTGCCAAAACCTCCTTCACTCGTGTTTCCTTTAGCAGGAGACGCAGCTCCAGCTCTGGATTTAGTTTTAGCCTACAAGAAAAAGTTCAAGGCAGATGAGTGAACGCGGACGAGCAAATCTGAATTGAAGCTACAATATTTAACCACTAGGTGGGAGAGTAGGACTACTGGCAGAATGCAGTGACTGTTGCAGACCTGGAGCTGAAGATTAAAACTTGAAACTGCTAAACAATTTGGCTGAGTTTAAACCAGTTAAACCATTATAAGGTCTGCAGATTATCAGATGGGCCTGTCAGTGTCTCTGAAACTAGAAGGTTTTACCTGGTCTGAGCTTCTGGTCACAGACGAGCTGCTCTTTTGTGGATCATCTAAGGACCTGAAACAAAACCAGGACCAAAGAAACCACTTAATGTAAAGTATTTGCACAGAAAAGTGCACCAACCTCCATGTGACGTATCAGAGTTGAGATTTCTCACACAAGTTACATTTCCAGTAGCCGAGTCCAGACTGGAAGGTAAGACCATCGTTTATGATTCAGAAGGTCTGATCTGCTCTTTGGTTAGTTATCTGCCACATTAACATTTAATTCACAAACATTTGTTCCAGGTTCAGTTGTGAACTCCACTGTGTGCAGTGTAAAAGAAAAACATTTTGCCCTAAAATGTCCCATGAACTCTAACTTTCCTATTAAATTGGATAAAACAATTTAACAACATCTGTAAATAATTCAACTTCTAATTTTGGCCATTACTCCGACAAGTTACAAATTAAGTTTGGAGTTGGGCCATCGTGTTCAGGGGCAGAGGCAGGGCAGGGTAGCCAACCCGGGACCTGAAGGTCACATGTCATGGTGTCTCTGAACAAGACACCTAATCCTTAATTGTTCCCCGGGTGCTTGCATAGCTGCCCACTGCTCCACCTGGGAGCATTCCAGAAGTGATGGGTTAAATGCAGAATACCAATTTTGCCATCGTATGGGAACATAACACATAGCACTTTACTTATTTTGATGAGGGGTAGTCCCCCCTGCTGACCTTCAGATGAACTGCACGTTTAGGATGTTTAGGTTGTCCTAATCTACAGTAATACAATAAATGATCTGGGCAGTGGTGGGCATGGTTCTGCTAATCTGCTAATAGCTGCATTTGGTGAATTAGCATTTTTTCAAACTTTAAAGACCTTTGAGGTGGCAAAGTGCTACAGGTGCAAAAATCAATTGGCTGCCAAATGGCGGTCGCGGGAGCGTGCACGGGAGGACTTTAACAAGAATTTGTTTGCTCAAAACTATAGTAAAGGTGTGTCAGTCTAACCTTTACTTAATAAAAATGACTAACAGTCAAATCAGCTGCATTTCAAAAGTATTAGTTGCCTCTGTGCTCGGGGAGCGCAAAGAGGGAGGAAAAAAGGCGGACCGCTGCTCATTTCTTTGAAATTTAACAAGAAAAGCACCTAAACACTTGTTTGTTCAAAAAGGTGCGTCTCATTTGAACATTTACTTAATAAATGCACTTCATTGGTCAAATTAGCTGCATTTTGGCAGGGTGCTGCAGCTGGATTGACGGTTCCAAACAGCAAGCATAATGAAGGTGGGGAGACTATATGGCAAGCCGATTGAGTCATTAATAGCTGGTGAAGATCCTCAGTCATCCAGGACATGGTAAAGTCAAAAAACTTCAAGACAAATACAATAAAGTATAATAAATAGTCCTTTTTTTTTTGTATTGAACTTTTTTGAATTAGTCATTTTAGACACGTTTACCCATTACATGATACAACGGCATGCCAGACAGCTAATACTACTCTGCTGACATCTAGTGGCTGAAAACAGTACTGCTCAATTTATGTTTTCAGTCAGAATGAATTAAAACAGTCATATCTCAGCCACAACTTAGTTTATAAATATGTGGGAAAATCCATAAATATGTTGCTTCGGCCTATAAGTTGCAGGACGTGTGAATTATGCAAAAAGCTGTGACTTATAGGCCAAAAATATGGTAGTTAATCACAAAGAGGATTGCTACAATGAGTAAATTAATTTTAGTAAATGACACAAGGGAGATGTCCGACACACATTGAATGCATCACTGCTTCGACACAGTGGAGTTCTGCTGCGCCTATTCGGCTCAGATGGACCGGATTAATCTCTGAAAACTGACGTGTGAACAGGACATGGACACTTCACCTGTGATTTATGAACATGTTGTCGCATTACAGTCTTAAGTGTCAGAGACAGCAGTTTATGGTAAAAGTTAGTACTTTAACATCAGCTTCTGCTGTTTGTTTATTTTTTCTGTTTAGCAGTTTAGTGTTAGCAAATAGCTTTTTGGTTAGCTTTTTCCCACCACTGGATATGTGCATCTTTTTAGCTATTTCAGGCTCCAAACTGTTTAGATACATTTTATCTTTGTTATATCTTTTGGCTCATACAGATCTCCAGCATCGTGATGCAAATGGTCACCAACTTCTGTTGTGACTTGGCGCTGTATACATAAAGAAACCATCAGAAATTAAAACTAATATATAAATAAAAAAGATTAACCTAAAAATTGAAATTACCCCATGACACTTAAAATTACCGGTAATTCTCTCTCACAAATCCAATATAATGCTTAAGTGCTGAATATTTTGTCATTTTGAAACCAGCACAAATAAATAAATAAATAAATAAAAATTAAGTAAAATGTTTTTGTTTGTTACCTTTGAGCTGCTTGTAATTGTCGTTCTCTGTCCAGCTCCTTCATTTCAGAGAGCACTGCTATACACGGACTAGACTGAGTCAACAGGAAAAACATCATTAATTGGACACAAAGCAGAAGGTCCAACGGTCTGACAAGTAAGAACCCAAACAGAGCCTCTCAATTCCAAGAACATTTTCTGAGTGGGAGGCACAGATTTTTTTTTTTTATAAAGGAAGTCAAAGGTCTGGGGTTCATCCTGTGTCACTTTGGACAGAGGTTATGTTTACCTCGTCTGAGCTCCTTCCTGCCTCCCCCTCCAGCTCCAGGGTGACCTGATCCACCTCCATGGACACAGAAACCGAAGGATCATCGGTGATATCAGCATAGTCATCCTCTTTCAGCTTCTCTGAAATAGGACGGTTCACACAGGCATGCACTTAACCAAAAGAGGACTTTTCTTCCTCCAGAGTTAAACCAAGCTTTTAGGCTCCCATGGACATTTTTTTATGGATCAGAAACATCTTTATACAACATAAGCTACATCAACAAGGGCTCTTTCTAAAAAAATACTCATTGGTCAGCTAAAATGTACTACACTCTACAAATATTTACATTATTTTATTTAAAATTCTCTAATCACTCAAACTCATTAGAAAATATCCACTATTTCCCAGAAAACAGTTGTACTGACTGAATTTATTAAGTTGTGGTGGGTGAAGTTTGCATTTTAATTAGTAATATTTGGGCTGATTATAATCCTCACCTTTGACCAGCTCCTGCACTTTGCTGCACTTATTAGTAAGTGACACCTCGAGCTCTTTAATCCTTATTTCCTGCAAATAAACACAAAGCTTGAAGTCATGGTGCATTCAGCAGGTCGCAGCAGCTGCTCACACACACCTTCTCGTTGTTCTCCGATGTCAGTAGCTCCAACACCGTCTTCATCTTCACCACTTCCATATCTAAAAGACAAAATGTTTATTTGTGGCAGTTTAGCTTCAACTCTAAAAAAAAGGACAAAAACGCTTATTTGTGGCAGTTTAGCTTCAACTCTAAAAGAAAAAGACAAAACACTTATTTGTGGCAGTTTAGCTTCAACTCTAAAAAAAAGTAAAACGCTTATTTGTGGCAGTTTAGCTTCAACTCTAAAAAAGAGACAAAAATGCTTCTTTTTGGCCATTTAGCTTCAACTCTAAAAAAAAAAAAAGACAAACGCTTATTTGTGGCAGTTTAGCTTCAACTCTAAAAAAATGCTTGTGACAGTTTAGCTTCAACAAAAAAAGAAAATGCTTATTTGTGGCAGTTTAGCTTCAACTCTAAAAAAAGACAAAAACGCTTATTTGTGGCCGTTTAGCTTAAACTCTAAAAAAAAAAGACAACAATGCTTATTTGTAGCAGTTTAGCTTCAACTCTAAATAAAAAAAGAAACACTTATTTGTGGCAGTTTAGCTTCAACAAAAAGAAAAATGCTTATTTGTGGCAGTTTAGCTTCAACTCTAAAAAAGACAAAAATGCTTATTTGTAGCAGTTTAGCTTCAACTAAAAGAAAATCACTTATTTGTAACAGTTTAGCTTCAACTCTAAAAATAAAGACAAAAATGCTTATTTGTGGCAGTTTAGTTTCAACTCTAAAAGGCTCTGCAGTAACCAGAAATATTGAAGCCCACTGTGTGCTGGTTAGCAGGGATGTTGCTGCTAAAAGCTCCTGATAAGTTTCAGAAAATATGAAAATATCTGTTTTACAAAGAACGGTGCACAATTAAATACTGTACTTGCAAACCACTTGGTCAAGAGTCAGACCTCATGAGCCGATTAAAGAAGCAGTGATAGAAGTTGGTTTCACTTGTGACCAAACGTGGAGTAAACTCCACACATATCAGTTCTGCAGCTTATTTTCACAAAGTTATCTGTGTTTGTATTACAACTTTACTATATTGAACTTCTCTCTGCTCTCTTGTTTAAATCTGTGATAAAAATTACAAGGTACCATCACCCACATGGATCCAAATGGCGGACGACGAGTCGGATGAAATTAAACTAATGAAAGGGTCTTCAGGTTTCGCAGACAAACACTGAATCAAGCGCTCGGCTTTAAATAAATGGCATTCCTCCACCAGCAGCAGAGATAAGACAAGGTCAGGAGTGGGTGGAAGGAGTGACACAGTCTAATATGTTTGGGATATATTTTCCAGACAGAAAAATAAAGGAGTAAAGTACTGTATTAGATCATAAAACAGGAATACAAAAATCCAGATGAGGCTGCAGCTGCTGCGTTACTGAAATGTAAAATGTCTTCGTCTAATCCTCTTCAATCTCTTAAAATTAGAGCTGAGCTGCACGAAACAATAGGAGCAGCATCCAGACTTATTAGAAACACCTCCCACCTCTTTCTCCCCCCTCGGTTCTGTTGCGGGCCTCTACAGTCAGTCTGCTCTCATCCTTCAGCCTCCTCAGCTCCTCCTCTCGCTCCTCCAGCTGCCTCTGCAGAACCTGCAGCTCCTCCTGTTGAGTGCAACGATGGAAAAGGGCCAAAGTTTATTCAACTTTACAGTAAAAAGAAAATTATCTGAGAGGTTTACATAGAATGATTGTTAAAAGTGAAACTTCAGCATCCAGAGTTTTGAGAAAAGCCGGGAGCCTCCAATGAGGTCACAATATGATTTGGTACCTTATTGTGTTATTGCTTTTTATTATGCACATAAAAAAATTAAACTTCAAGCTGACCCACAATTTAACTGCTGTTTAACAGGTTTGTTTCCAGTTGCAGATTATTTTTCCTCTCTTACGTGTTCGTGAACAACACACTAGGCATAGCGCTCGTCTAGTTCATCACACCTCAAGCACAGTTTGAAAAGCTGCCTTGCACCATTTTGGCCAATTAAAATTTGATATCACTTGTCTTTAACTACTTGAATCAATCGTTCATGGACACTTGCGTTACTGGCAACTTTTAAAATATGTTCATTTTAGCTTTTACCTGAATACGTTAGTCGGCTTGGGTTTCCTGAGCTATGCTGCTATAGTCTCACACTGCTGGAGGACAAGCTGACCACACCTTTCTGCTTTACTCCGCTCAAAGTGTTTTGTATGTGTAATTATTATTTTTTCTATCCATGACGTGTGTTTTTGTCTTTCTTCCAATAGGGGGTACACCAGTTTTCTCCCCTAGTCAAAACAACCTGCATGTCAGTCTGCCTTCAGGCCCAGGGTTGCCTCCCTTGCAAAAGACATCTGTGATCTCAATGAGATTTGCCTGGTTAAATAAAGGTTAATAAATAAATAACAAATGTGGTGAATGTAATGTGTTAAAAAATGAGTGCACCCAAGACAGCCTGGACAATTAAAAAGGAAAAATAGTTCAATTTAAAAAGGGCAATTGTTACTTGTGTTCAGTGAAATGAGTTTGTGTCAATCATAAAACACACTCTGCTAAATAATTAACATGCAAAACAGTGACACCTCAAAAATGCACACTTGTCACACAACCTGTACCAATGTTTAGAACCTTCATAAACTTGTATCAATATATACTGAATAACAATTATAACTGGAATAAAGCAACACTGACTCGATGCAGTTTGTGCATTTCACACAAGTGTTAACAGATGAGACAAATGCAGTGAGCAGCATCAGGAACAACACTTACAGAAAGTGTGGTGAATGTCAGGAAAGCAGTGAGCAGCAGTGAAGGAGGAGCTGCTTTAAAGGATCTTAACAGCCAGAAAGAAGGAGGAGAGCAGGCTGTAGATTAAGCCTTCACCTCATCTCCAATGAAGCGCTCGGAGATCCACTTTAAACGCTTGGGAGGTAAGCATGTTGCAAAAAGATGTTAAAATAAAATCACAGATGAGAGAAGATCAGGGGCCAAATACAGTTACTAAGAGGAAAATTAAAGATAATGAGACTGGAGAAGTAAAGATAAAAAGTACTGATGCACTTCAGATCCCATGGTACAGAAGATTGTGATGGTGACATGTATGGTGGTCCACACACTCACTCTAGTAGATTTGAGTTTCTTCTCACTCAGCAGCCTTTCGTTCTCCATGTCGGTCATCCTGAACCGCAGGTCTGTTACTTCCTGGTACAAACCCTGAGGAGGAAAAACAGCAAATAAAACTCAAAAGAAAAAAGTTTAAGAGTGATTTATTTTAATCAAAATCTTCATTACAGTAGTACCTCGCTACCTCGTGGTTCCACTTTTGCAGATTCGCTCTTGTATTTTTTCAAAATAAGATTGTACACAACACACTATTGTGTTCTTCACGTTATGGGGACAGTACGGGATACAGTAAAAAGTTAATGAAAACAAACTTTGTACAGGCTCCACCATTTTGTAGTTTTCTCTCAATAAGCATATCACCAGTCAAAAGGACTACATTACCCAGAAGTCAGTGCTTCTGGATGCTGTTTTCTGCTGAAATGGAGGGAAAGTTTTTGATCCGACCCAAAAAAGTTGGGTCCTTATTCATAGTGACTTTGGTGCTCAGTGGATGCAAAGAGCCGTACAGAACCGACTGGGAATTGGACCAGAACTGGACTTCCGAGCCTTATTGGTCAATCTGAGTGCTGCTTGCCGGCCTTGAGGCCTCTCGAGTGGAGAAGCGTTGCTTGGAGGTCCGGTGTCCGGAGCTCACCAGGACTTTTTTCAAAGAATTTCTCTAGATTATTTGGACTCTTATTGGGACCGTTGTGTGGTTTTGTGCTGGCTCTCTGAAGGTCCAGCTCTCTAAAAGTGTTTGGTGCTCATTGGCTGCAGTGACTGATAGGGACCGGATCAAGGCTGGTTAGCAGCCATACAGAATTTTGCAGTAGCTAATGTGCAGTATACATAAATGAGTGGGTGGCTGTGGCTGAGTGTTTAGAGCAGTCATACTCCAATGCAAGAGTTGGTGGTTTGATTCCACCAGCAGTTACATGCCGAAGTGTCACTGGGCAAGACACTGAACCCCTCATCGTCTCCGATGTGTGTCCCATTGTTGCATGAATGTGACAAAGCACTGATAAGTCTTTGTATAGATATAGTAATAGATATAGTAGAGTGCTGTATGAAGGAGTACATGAGGACACAGATTGTGTAGTAAAGAGCTTTCAGAGTATGTTAAGACAGAAAGACGCTAAACAAGTACAGTCCATTTACCATTTAAATATACGCATGTTGTGAAAATGACGTAGGTTTAAGAGTTTAGAACATTGTAAGAATATGGGGAGGGTTTATAAAACCTCAAAATATAAATACTAAAATAAATAGAGAAGTCCCTCGTTTATCGCGGGGGATCCGTACCCTGAAGCCCCGTGATATGTGAAAAACCGCAAAGTAGGAATAGTAGTACAAGTAGTAAGTAGTAGTTTATTTTAATGTATATATACCACACTATCTAAAAAAAGCTAAGTCTGGTCCTCTGGACATTCAAAAAACAAAACAAAAAACAAAGCAAAAAAAAAATTTTTTTTTTATTTTTCTACCTGGATTATTGAGCATGCATCAGGGTATATACCACACTCTTGCAATATTCTAAACAATGTTTCTAAACTCTAAAGCTCTAAAAAGCACAGGATGTCATGATTTCAGCTCCCTCCTCTGCTCTCAGCCACCTGCAAGCGCTCTTGGCCACGCCCACTTCTATGCTCTGCATGGTGAACATCTGATCAGCTGCAGCAGGAAGTTTATCCTGCAGTAAGGGCTGTACAAAGGTGCAGCAGGTGCTAAATCATTTAAAATAATTTATATATAAAAAAAAAAATTTCCATGTCGACCGTGCGGCTCATCCATCAATCAGTGTGTCATGTCCAATCTTATTTTGAAAAACCACAATAGAGCGAGTCCGTGATAAACGAACCATGAAGTAGCGAGGGACTACTGTATAGCTTTCCTACGTTGCAGTTTTTCCACTTATTGCGGGGGGGTGGAGGGGGGGGGCACTGTTCCAAAACAAATCCCCTCACGACAAAACGAGAGCATCTCCATCTCACCCCATCTCAGCACCCTCTCTCTACATCCATGACCCTTCTCTGTTGTCATCCTCCATTCCTCCTCCCTGGCAGCTTCATATTCAACATGCTGTTCTTGTTCTGGGTTTGTTCAAATAATATTTAACGTTAGCTCAACCTGAACACTGTTCCTTTGATCTAAACATTTAAAATGCTGTTCAACATCATCTGTCACCTCCAACTCTATCACCTCTGTTTTTGTTCGTCCCGCCCTAACCTGTCTTTTGTCCCTTGCAGCTTTCCTTCTGTCACAAATCACAGCCGACACTGGTCTCCATCCACTTTACTCTGCCTGCGCTGCTCATTGCTTTCAATGGTTGACCCCAGGTGCTAAAATTTTTATCAAATATGTCATCAATATATAGGAAAGAGCAAAAGTGTAATTTTGGAAATCAATACTTTTTCCCTGCCTTTTTGTGTGTTTTAAGATTTTTGTCCGTTTTGTATACAACCAATACACAGATGCTGTATGCAAACAAGAAATTAAGATGAAAATGTATGCACCATATAAGGTCCACAGTCCATTTCATACTGCACATGGCTTTTGCATCTCAACCACATCAAAAATGAGAACACAGTCAGTAAGTTAATAAAATGTTAACAACTAGGTGTCACAATGTGGTCTTCGTCACTTAAATCTTTCCACTCGTTTATGCTTTCTTCCTCCATCCCATCAAGTCTAAGTGCAAACTGTTTACTGTTTAAAACATCTCTGCAGCTTTTCTAAGATGTTTTTCCCTTCACTCGTTAGTGATTGAGACCAACAGCTTCTCAGTGAATGCGTTGATTCATACTAGAATTTGGGTGTTAAAGTGTCAGAGCTGACCTAAAAGTGAGAACATAAATATATATATATATATATTTTTTTTTTTTCTGACAAACACCAAAGTGAGATTGTTGACCACAACTTTTCAAACAAAATGTGCACTAATCATGCTCAAATACATACTGTATCATGGTGTTTTGTTTAGTCTCTCACACAGTGACTGCTGGATGTGGGCACCAGTGACTCAGAATGGAAAAAGCAGGTAAAGATAATGGAGGTTTTGTCTTTTATCTTTTATTATAAATTCAAACAGAGTGTGAAGTTGACACATTCATGAACCTTCTTTTTGTGACTATCATAAAAATATATACGGTAGTAATCCTTTGATTATTAGTAAAATAATAATACAAAAAAATCTAATTAGGAGTATTTTGACGTGTTTTTAGACCAGGCTGGCAAACCTTTTTTTTTATTATTATTTGAAACTCTAGTAGGAAAAACTAGTTTCAGTTGAAAAAAGTCTTCATCTCTGTTTTATGCTTTTAGAGTCTGCTAACGCCACATATTCTCCCCTCAGCTGAGGAGGAGTGTGGAAACTATTTCTTCTAGAGTGGGGGGATTCTGGCAGGAAACAGCTGCTGGAGCAAAAGAGATCAGGCCTCCTTTCTAACCCTTAAAGAAGTTCAACCAGCATCACATGACGGATCAGAGTCGTCCAGCCGAGTGAGACGGACCTTTGTGACTTTAAAAACAATGGCTGTGGGGCTGCCAGGAGTCCTGGTCCAGGTGCAACTGACAACTATCTGCCTCAATGAACACTGACTGAATACGTTTGGAGGAGGAGGGTGTACCTCGTTTCCCCTGTGGTCCCTCTCCAAAGCGGTTAGTTTGAGCTTCAGGCTGGACACCTCGGTCATCAGCTCCAGCTTCTGGGTCTCCAGTGCAGTCCGGTTTAACAGCTCCTGAGGATCAGCATGGTCTGTCAGTAAAGTAGCACTGACGAGCAGGTCAACTATTTCTGACAACAATACTGAATTCCAGCCCTCTAAACTCAAAAACTGAGTATCCTGTGTTGTCAGTTGTATCTTCATAGAGGCCTTACCTGTTGAAGAAGCTTCTCGGCAGCATTCAGCTTCTCCCGATGATGCTCCAGACTTTTGTCTAAATCTCGAATCTTTTCACCTTGCACCTCCACCTGGTCTGTCAGCACGCTTACCTGCACAACCATAATACAACCCTTATAAGCATATTTCAGAATGATTAAAACTGTAAGCATCTTCGCATTTTTAAGAAATTGTTCCTGTGAACTTAAATCTGCAACTTGAAAACATCAGCACAGTTTTCATGCAACAAATATGGAGTTATAACCAGCAGGTGTTCCTTGACATTAACATGAACTTAAAACCAGTCTAGCCTTTTTAACAACCTCAAAATCTGTCTAGGATATAAGAAAATTTAATTCAAATTAAAATGTTGGTGTTTTGGACAGAGACAGTCCTTTAAACCTCTATTGTTGTAACTCATCTGTGTTCTTTATTTTAAAACAGGTCTCTATTGTACCGTAATTCCTGCCGTACATGTCGCATCAGTCCAAATATGTCTGAAAAAGTGGCATAATCCATAAATATGTTGCTTTGCCATATATGTTGCATCTATTATGCGTCACCACTGACAACCGGGAAATGTGGGCCGGTGTTGTGCCCAAAAATAAAAATAAAAAAATCGATGGGCTGCCAAATGGTGGCCACGGGAGCGTGCACTGGAGGACTAACAAGAATTTAACAAGATTAACACCTAAAAACAATTATTTGTTTGCTTGACTTTATAGTAAAGGTGTGTCTCGGTTGAACTTTTACTTAATAAATGCAATTTGATGGTCAAATTAGCTGCATTTCACTGGGGCGATGCAGCTGGTTTGACTTGCTCCAAGCAGCAAGCAGAATGAAGGTGGGGGACTACGGCAGGCCGATTGTGTTATTAATAGCTGGTGAAGATTTTCAGTCATCCAGGACATGGTAAATTCAAAAAAGTTCACGACAAAAACAACTAAAGTGTGAAGCATAATAAAGTCCTGTTGTTTTCATCTTGAACTTTTAAATTTGTCATTATAGCCACGTTTACCTACTACATATTACAATGGCATGCCTTACTGCTACTACTACTCTGCTGCCATCAAGTGGCTGTAAATGGCACTGTTCATTTTTTTTTTTTTTTCCCCCAATCAGAATGAATGAAAACAGTCATATCTCAGCCACAAATTGGTTTATAAATATGGGGAAAAATCCATAAATATGTCACTTCAGCCTATAAGTCACAGGACAGGGCATGTAAATTATGCACACAAAAAAGACAACTTATAGGCTGAAAAATATGGTAAATGAGTCCTCGTGGCTCAATGAGACTAATCTGTATAAATAAAGGTTGAATTTATTGTTTTTAAGTGCCTGAAAACCAAAACTTGTCTCCTTTACACAGATTGTTTTTCATCCAACTCTAAAGAAGAGAACAATTTAAGGCTATACCAAGAACTTTGAACTACAAGATAAATGAAGTCCATCACATAATGCTAAGTAGAAGTGGCATCTTGAACAGATAAAAGTGGACCCATTTGGTAAAATAATAATAATAATAATAATAATGATAATAATAATAATAATTCACAAAATTACTAAATCCAGGACACAAAATACTAAAAGCTAGACTGACACCTAATGTTTATTCATCTCAACTCAGAACATTTAAAAAGAACCATCAGGTCAGGGAGAATACAATTATTTCATACTTGATAAGAGTTTTGTTCACAAACCTGAAGGATGAGACACTCTTTGTCACTCTCCAGTCGTGAAAGACGTTCTTGGTGGTCCACCTCTGAGCTGTGTATGGTCGTCTGAGGGAAAAAATATACTGTATATAATTTGTGTTACAAAAAACAAAAAAACGAAATGCTGTATTTGTTGTTTTAGAAAAGAAAAATGTTTAAATTGTTCTTATTATTATTATTATTTGCATTAAAGCTCATGAATAAACAAGGGAAAGATTTTCAGCTGCTGGGTTGAAACATACAAGGGGGTCTGTAATTAACTGAAGACTCATTTTGTAATTATGTTCCTGTACACCACTACAATGAGCTTCAAATGAGGCAATCAAGCAGCACAGACGCTGTTATAATTACAGGTGGTGGGCTGAAAACTATTACATCAATTGTTTAAGAATTGGACCCATTTTGTACACATTTGTTTCTCCATTGTTACAGATTTAATCAAATGACAAGACAAATAAGTGGGGCGTTACAAATATTAATAGTCCTGGCACATATCCTTGGCTCTAACCAAAGAACTGCAGATAAGATTAGAGTTTTATGTTCTGCTGCCTTCAGTACTGCTAGTTTGACTTGTTTTAATTTAGTCTTTAAGGTAAGGAAATGGACAATAACACACTAAACTTCTTTTCATAAAGTATATGAAGATCAGTAGGTATCTCACACTAAAGTGATTTTAAAAGCAAACCCTTCTCTTGAATATCACAGGAAGACGCAGGTCAGTAGTGAGGGAGAATCATGAGTCTTGCAGAGTTGGAATGAGTTTAAAGGAGAATATCTTAAGCAGGACTCTTACAGAAACTACGTCAGTCATACAGCACTTCATGACTTATAGTAAACAAAGTCACGGTACAGACAAAAATATGACTGAGATGAAAAGCAGAACAGAAGATTATTACAGGCAAAATGTTTATCATTCACAGACTTCAGCTGCAAAAAAAAAAAAAAAAAAAATCCCATCTGCATCTATTCATACGTGGATCGAACACGTTTCTGTTAAAAAGCAGCTGAACTGAAATCTAAGTAACTTCTGGAATCAGTTTGGACTTGCTCAAATCAGATGATAAGGTGCAGATGTGTTAGTCTCCAGAAGACAAAATCATAAAGGTTTACTTCTCAGCCTTTTATCAACAACAATAAAAGCTTTAAGTTTCTGCAGGTGGGGTCTGTTTTCTGTAACAACTGAAGTTATTCTAATCATTTTTGTTCTGTGCAAGTGTAAAACCTGATGCGTTATTTAAAAAGTACAACTTTTTCATTTAAGAAGATTCCAATTCATCACAGACACTAGAAAGCCTTCTACTTGTGGCTTTTGTTACCGTTCGTCCATGCAGCCAACCAGCCACTCCTTCTGCCGTGGAATCGGGGATCTGGCAGCGCAGGTTGTCCCTTTCCTCGTTGTCCATCAGCTCCAGGGCTGCTCGCAAGTCCTCCAGAAGGTGCAGCACTCGGAAGCCACCCAGAAAAGGTGACGTGGGCGACTGGCAGTCAAACAGCCCATTGGAGTAATCAATGGCCTTAGAGCCTTGGGAGAAGCAGAGAGGGGAGTTAAAGCCAGTATCTCGTTGGTCAACTGGTCACTCAAAATTGTAAGAAAATGGACATTTTCAGTTTGAGCCACTGAATTTTGAGCATTTATGACCAGTGAGCTGTGCGGCCATGTTTTATTCAAGCCCTGCATCAGCCAGTTTTTTGAAAAACCATGACCTACTTTTGTGTGCACGGCTTGCAAAATCGTATATGAGACCCCCTTGTGAATGCTGTTCACCAGCTAGTTGCTAACAGCCGCAGCCCAGTGACATACGGGTGTTAAAATCGGATTATTTCACAAGAATAAAAAAAGCCAATGCCATAATGATACAAGACGTAATAAATCAGGCGTAAAACCCAAACTGAGAATCAAATGAAATGGATTCCCACACCCTAAACAGCATGCTATAATTTGAAGTATTTATGGCTCAGACCACACTTCCTTCAAATCTGTGGGAAGGGAGGAAGATGGATGAAATGCTTTGTGTGCATTTCTTTAGAGCATTTTAATGTTTTGGAACATAAGCATTGCCATTTTTGTTTAACATATTGTAGAAACCTGTCTCATGTACATAAAAACCTTTTTATATACAAGAAAGAAAAAAGGCTGTGGTGTGCCGTTTGACATCTGTATGAATTTTCTTCAAACGTCGCAGTGATTGTGAAGCAGGTGCTTTATTTTTCATGCACAGATGTCGCTTGTGTAAACAACATTCTTCATATCTTGTAATCAAAAAGTCCATCATACTCTGTTGTAATTTACATGTACAGTATTCGCTTGGTCCAATTTATTGTTTGTGTACCTGTATTTTGGGGTTTCCTCGTTAATAAAATTAGTTTAAACCTGTGCACTTAAACTTATGATGTCTTCCCAGGTCCATCCTTAAATGTAAATTATATTTATATATTTTATCTTTTATACCTAAATAAATGACAAATTATACTATATACACACACACAAACCATTTTTATCTTTAAAAAAATTAGGTCAAACAACATCCCTATAAGGTGTTTAATGTCAAATACAAACCAGATTCCAAAAAAGTTGGGACACTAAACAAATTGTGAATAAAAACTGAATGCAATGATGTGGAGAT
>JARVLU010000646.1:16336891-16349720 GCA_031762415.1 Simpsonichthys santanae
CCCCCCCCCCCCCCCAGAGAGAAGTTCTGGAGTCTGAACTGCTGAGGTTAAACTGTTTGACAGAAAACGTCAGCTCAGACCTTAAACTAGTGTTTTATTTCTCTCTTCGGTAGCGGTGACCACACTGAAACACTGCACAAACAAGTCTTTGTCTTCCATGGACTCGCTGATCTAAATTACTGCAGTTTCTCCACATGGCCCCAACTACATCAGAGGTAAAAATCACATTGGAAGGGAGTGGAAAAATCTAAAGAAGCTGCAGGAAATGAGCAAGAAGTCTCAACAAGCCAAGAAAAACTCAAGTTCCTTTGCTTTTGTTATCAAGAGCTTACTGAAGAAGGCCCACGTCTGGTGTCTTGTTCTTGTCATAATCTCAAAGTCTGCGCTTTAAACCCATACAGCACTGTAATAAATGACTTCAACACATAGCAGTGTCTCGAATAACAGTAGAAGCAATAAACAGGATAGCAGCAGAAGCATCCACACACTCAGGAAGAATCCACACTGACAGGAAGTGTTTCCTGGTACACTGGAGAAACGTCTTCCTGTTATCCCACTAAAAGCTCCACTTCTGTCAGACCCTGAAGCATCAACTGCCTGCTGGTATGATCATTTGCGTCAAATGTTTTAGATTAGGCTAACCGTTGAATTTGTGAAGGCATGTACTGCGAATGTCCCAATATATCAAGCGGACTTAAAGTGTCACCTCCCTCCCTTTAAAGCGCACCACAGAATACTGTACCAAGAATGCAAGGAATGCCAAGCGTCAGGATAAAAGGTCCCTGACACAGGGCCCCTTTCAATCTTTTGGACACATGGCTTCAATAAAGATAAGAAACTAGAAGACTACCAGCCAAATGTAGTCAATTCATCCCAGGACCAATTATTTTTCCCTGATTAAATAAATAAATAAATAAATAAATAAATAAATAAAAGCTTTTACCCAATTAAACTTTAATATATCAGGAGATTAAACATTGTGACTTAAAACATTAACTGTGTGACAATGTGTACGTTTAGGCAAACTTCAGCACCTTCAATAGTTGCAGAACATGAATGTTCTAAGCCATCAACCAGCTCGGTGAATATGTTGTAAGAACAAACGTTCAAGTGAAGAGAACTAAAACCCTTTGTTGTGCTTTCAGTGGTTTGCCTGGAAGCCAAGACACCAGAGGTACGCACAGGGCTGCCAGCAGGTCACGCTAATCCTCACAGGGGTTTTCTTCCTGAACAGATGTATACTACAGAGAATTGGCAAAACAAACACTGCTGAGGTCTGAGATAAATATTGAAAGAAGACAACCAGGAACCAGAAGCAGCTTTAAAATTATGCTTTTGTTTTGACAGTTCCAGCTTATTCTAAATGATGAATAATGGAAAAGGGATTTTAGCTAGGGTAACACGGTGGTGCAGTTGGTAGAGCTGTTGCCTCTCAGCGAGAAGGTCACCGGATCAAATCCCTGCCGGAGGATCATGCTGTGTGGAGTTTCCATGTTCTCTCCGTGCATACGTGGGTTTTTTCCGGGTACTCCGGTTTCCTCCCACAGACCAAAAACATGAATGTTGGGCTGATTGGTAACTAACTCATTTGTCTCTATGTGTCCCTGTGATGGACTGGAGACCTGTCCAGGGTGTCCCACCTCTCACATAGTGACTGCTGGATATGAGCAACAGTGACCCCCGCGACCCAAAATGGAAGAAGCAGGTAAAGATGATTGATGGATGGATGCAACTAAAACATTTACATGTATTTATGATTTGTCAAAGTTTTAAGAACTTTGTAGAGAAATATCTACCCCCCCCCCCCCCACACACACACACACACACACACACTATTACACGGTTTGTTGTTTCAATTCACACTGGTTTCCATAAAGCATAAAGTTGAATTTAAAAATGTTAAAATGGCTAAATTTAATTTAAACTTTTATGACTTCAAAGTAGCAAAATACCACATACAGTATTGCATATTTGGGGGATTTTTGCAAAGTCTATAAGACAGGGCTAGTCAACTAAATTACTAAAGGGGCCACAGTTAATGCAGCCAAGAGCCCAGGGGCCGGACATCCAGCAGTTATTGTCATTAAGTAAGTTTGTTTTATGGCTTAAAATCTAGTTGTTTTTTTAAGCCATTGGTGGGTCGAACTGAGTTCACCTGTGGGCCTGATTTGGCCCCTGGGCCGTCAGTTGTATAGCCCTGCTGTAAAGCTTCATATTCAGTGATCATATTCACTTTGTTTTGCTCTTGTTAGGTAGGGTGAATTTACAGTAGCCCTATTTAGACACTTTAATCAAACTCTAGTCCGTTAGCCTAGAAAGTCCAGTTTGTTTTTGGGAGGTGTGAACATGCAATCAAACGCTGGTCCGCCTAAAAACCTAGGTCTCGGTTCGGTTGACATGAACACTTGTGCGGCTTGATTGCTTGAATGCAGACGTGGATGCAAGCAGACCAGAGAGGCAGAGACTGCTCCAAAAGCAGAAAGTGGACTACAGCGCAGGGCATTCTGGGTAAACTACAACCAAAACGAATGCACATTTCTACCACTAGCAGGAGAAATGGCTTATGGTCAGACATGGAGTGAAGAGGCTGTAAATGCCCTCATACAAATATGGTCAGACGAAAATGTGCCACAAACAAAACAAATCCTAAAACCACTAAAATTTGACGCCACTCCATTTTTTTTTTATATTTCCAGAAGAAGTTGTGCTCAGTGTCTTCTTCAGAGGTTTTCATGTCATTTCCTTCAGTAGTTATTGGTGCAGCACAGGCAGTGGGGGTGGGGGGGGGAGAGGTTGCTCAAAGGATTTTAACTTGATTGACAGTGCAGTGTGAATGTGAACTGCACCAGCTGAAAATGTGACGTTCTAAATTTTGTTCCCCAATCGAACAGAGTCTACCAAACTATCAGGTGTGAAAACACCCTTAATTGTGTAGAAATGGAAGCCCTAAGAGGAGCATGGCAAAACCCTCACCTTTGTGAGTTTGTCCTGTTTAAATACTTTTGGGAAAGGACATTTTATAATTTTCATGTTATGGTTTCAAATGTTGCCGTTATTTAGTTTCTTTATTTATTTTCCTGCAATCAAACGTCCCACCTGTTATTTAAGACAACGGAAGCTAAAATAATTCATCACAATGCCTAGAAATGTACACTTTAAATCCTATCTTTTGGATTCTTACAGAAGAGCTTGCTCATTGTGGTCCAAACTCTGGTCTTCTAAACCTCAAGTGGTCACGACTTGTCATTTATTAATAACAATTAAGTTTCAGGACAAGGCTACTTAAACACACTTAGTCTTTAATGTGCCTTTCCTGACTTTTTCTACGAATGGCTGAATCAACTATACCCTAGTAAGAATATTTAGGTCTAAATCCCTATTCAAAATTTAAAGCTTCTCTTTTTACCCCCATTCAACATGATCCACAACCAAAATAATTGCAGTTTAACATGGGTACCATTACTTTTGCCTCTGTAAAAAGCTGGCGTCGGTAAACATACCATAGAAGGCTGTATAGATAAAAAAAAAAAATAAAAAGTATTTTAAATCAAATTACTTTGCCTTTTTCTTGTGTTAATTTAAAGATTACCTTTGCCATTGAAAAGCAACTAACCGTCATTATTTCACAATTAGCGAGGCTATAAATACTGTGCTACACGCTGAGATAGCTACAAAACAGGAAAGCTAATTGATAAAATAAAACCATGAGCTAAATCAAGTTGGGCGCTTTTTGGTTGACACCAAACACGCCATGCCAGTGAAAACCAGTTAAAACATTAATTATATTTAATGTTCAAACTATCGAGAAGAGTGCTATCTTGCACGAACATTTGCCAAAAAAGTTACAATTTAAAAGTCAAACAAAGTGGTTTGGCGTCTGTGTCCTCACCACGCTCGCGCACGCCGACGAAGCCTCCACAAACACACGTTTTTCTTTAAAAAAAAAAACTACGAAAAGTTCATTTAAACTTTGGCTAACTTACCAATTCGAGTCAGAAATACACGCTAACGCTCTCCTGGTGTGTTCCTCCGAGAAATTTGAGGACTTTTTACCACAGCGTCATTCTTCGGAGTCACTTTCCCATTGAATTCATCAATTGAAGTTTTACGTTCGTTTCTGGACGACGTCACGCTAACGTTGCACAGCACGTACACAGGAAGATGTACCTTCAAAGTAAAAGCGCAACAGTTAAATGAGTATCTATTTCCGGTGTCGGGAAAATCCGAACAATGAATTTACTTTCCATGACATTTCTAAAATTTTCTGTAAAAAAAAAAAAATGTTTGGTGGTAATTTTGTTGTATGGGCATCTTATCAGCGTGTTTTTATTTTTAAAGTAGAAATAATAATTAGACAAACTGAAAAGACAAAATTGTTAGAAGCCAGGGAGTAAAATAACAACAAAAAAGTAAAAAATAAAAGATGTGGCAAATATTGCAACAACTTTAAATCCAAACAGATGTATAACACATGCCAAGTGTTTTAGATATACAGTACAATGCTTCTTTCTCAGCACTTAAACATATATAAATAATTTCAGAATTTTTTGTGGCATAAATTAATATTAACTTGAGAAAAATCTCAGTGAAACAAGATGAAACTCAATACAGTACTGTGTTTGTTCTCTTCAGGCCCTGAGGCAATGCTGCAATACAAACAGATATTCTGTAAAAATAAGTCACTGTATGTAATGTATTAATGAAAATAAATATGCAAAAATGAGTTACTTTCAGCATGGGATGTATTTATGTATGGTTTTAATTAAATAAAGTTTAGAGGAGTGGTGACGCAGAGGTTTGAGAGGGTGGGCCTGTGAGCGGAAGATCGTTGGTTCAACTCCCAGCAACAACATCAAAATTTGGGTGGGAATGTGCCTCCACCCTCATTTGCCCATTCTGGTAATTACATTAAAAAAAGTTAATATTTTTGTTGCCAATTATGACACTGTAAGTCTTGAGTGACTTTTATATATTTGTTATATTTAAAATGGGATATAAGTGTAGCAATTTAATAAAACTTTAGCAAATATAAACAGTAAATCAAGAAGAACAAATTTTGGAAACATCTAAAATAATCATTAATATATCTTTAGAAAACCTAAAGAACCATTATTGAAAAAAAAAAAAAATAAACAAAAAAATATGAAAACCTCACTTGAAGATTAAAAAAAACAAACTCTGTGCAGTGAATTGACTCTTTTGCACAACACATGTATGTAGATGTATATGTGAAATGAAAGTGTGATTAAAGATATAACTAAAGTAAAAACAAACTATATTCTATATCTTGTTTTATTACTGTGCATCCCCATGTTGCTCATATCTAGAAACAAACTAATAGGTTACTAAAAAAATAATAACTCAGTAAATTTGACAGATTGGGTGCTGTATTACCATTTACTGTTTGGAGTCAACTCATTTTGTTAGCAAAATGTCTCATGAACCAAATGAAGTAATCACTGGGTGTGGCTCTTTAACTGAATAATGTTTGGAACAAAACTTGTAGCACTAAAAAGTGGGTGATATGCATTCTTTTAATAATTGATAAGGCTTAAATTCAAACATGATATCCAAACACAAGATAACAGTCTAGTTGAATGATTATTATATGGTTTTATTTTATCTTATCTGTTTCTAGTCTTATATTCCTGTGGATCAGACAAAATAGCAGACAGCATGCAACAAGTGCATAAAGCACATGATGCATAAACTGTAAACATAAACACAACAAATAGCTTATTGTTCCAGATTAATATCAAGAATTGTTCTTAAATGGCATCAGCAAGAACAGATGAAGCAGCAGCATGTGGGTGGATGCAGTGCATGAACAAATTGAGCCTAAATCACATTAGACTGAGTGCAAATTAAAAGCCCTGCTATTAGCTCCAAAGGTCACATTCATTGTTAAGCCATTTTCAAACAATCACTTGTAATTTGTTGAAAAACTCCCAACTTTAACTCAAATAAATGTCTGCAGACGGTTCCACCAGCAGGGGGCGATAGAGCTGTTTGATCCTGAGCAATAAGAGGCTTCTAAAGCAGAGGAGTTATAAAACACTGAGTGTGTGTATGTGTGTGTGTACTATAGACATGATGTAACAGACTGGAGCACAAAAATAACCCATGCAAATTTGTTTTCTTGACTGAAGTCTGGAGAAAACAGCAACACGGTGGCGTTTGATTTAATGACAGTAAACATCTCTGTTGCTTGCAGAGAAGGTGATGCTGGCGTGGCAGGCTGCAGTGCAGCGAAATGACAGCGTGCTAAGATTAAACATCCTGCAGCTAAAGAGTATGGAAAAGACATTGTGTGCCCTCTGCACAACGTCTGGCAATGTACACGTCCTGCAACTGTTTAAAAAAATCATTTATCCTTTCCTTTTTACTGTTTATTCCAACTTTCTTGTCATTTTTTTTATTTCCTGCCATGGATTTTCTATCATACAGATGCTTGCTGGTTACGCCATTACATTGCCTTTCCAAAAGAAATGTTTGAACATGCTTTGCTCCATGACAAGAGGCTTCATCATCTTGACAAATTACTACCTCTTTACTGAACCTGCTGTCCGTTAATGGGATGAGAGCATGTCTACCGTTGAGTTTTCTGAAGAGGGAATAATTACCACCTTACATGTGGCTTCGTGTCATCGGGGACTGAAAGGTTTTTGTTCTGTGCTTCATTGAAAATGCATTAAACTGAAGCTGCAGCATCAAGTCAGGGCCGAGTGCAGCTTTATCTCTGAGTACGACTTTCACTGAATCCAGTCCAAGGTTAGTCAGTTAGACTCCTGCATTTCCCATCATCGGCTGTTAAAAGCAAAAAGGATGATAATGATTTTAATTGGTCTGTGTTTGTGTAAAAGAAAAATACCAAGGCAACAATACAACTGTCAGTTTTACAGACACTGAGCTAAAGTTGGATGTGGCGGTAGCTGAGAGTACTCCTGGACAGATTGACTGCCTGCATGTTCAAGATTTCACCAAAATGATTAACTCGTCATCTCTCACTGCAGATAATCTTTGTTTTTAAGGGCAAAATGAGTCACTTGAAAAATGCTAGACTTTAACATTTGTGCATGTTTTATTTTTTGCACCAGACAGTTTTGATCATATTTGCTCTAAACTTTAAACCCAGACAATATCCCATTGCACATTTTGCGTTGTAATCATAAAAAGTTATATTTTCGCATTCAGTGGTTCAGTTGATAGCTGGTGTCATGTTTCCAACCAGCCGGGGGTAAAAAGCTTCGATAAAGTCTGCAAACATGTTGCTTTATGCACACTAATTTGCACGTTTGGGTTTGTTTTAAAACTTCTCGTTAGAAGAGGAGATTCTTTGGTTTCTTTACAACTGTGGTGCTAAAGTTGTTTTGTACTTGAGTTGAAAAATTACTGTCTGTTATAATTTAATTGAATATTTTAAGTGGGATTTTTTTTTTTAATGAGCATGCTAAAATAGTATATATTTGTGGAAAATTAGTGATTATTTTGGTAGTTTTCCAAGAAATAGTAGCATTCCCCAACATATACTTTAACAGACGGCTTGAGATGTTTGACTGTAAGATGGTGTGACGTGTTCCTTCAGTTAATAGTATTTTAATTAATCTCATTATTTTCTTGTTGTCTTCTGTTTTTACCTCTTAAACAAGTCTAAATCATGTGCCTGTGCTTTCAGATGTGAAGGACGGAGTTCAAGTTCTCAATGTGAACCATCTCTTCAAAAAATCCTCAAACACTGATTTTTTCTGATTTGACTCTTAGTTGTCATCTTCTGAACAGACTTCTTCTGCTTTGATGGCAACAATAAGGTTGTTCTTTAAAAGGAAGTGCAGAAAAGGAAGTCCTTTGAGAAGAGGACTGTTTTATTAAAACAATTTATTCAGCAAAGTGATTAAATATTAAATGAGGCTGTTTTAAATCACAGTAGTTTGTGTGTCTTTTTACTGCAGTTAATTTTCACATTTGTTTAATGGGGAGGGAGTGGTGGCGCAGAAGATAGAGAAGGTGAGCATGTGCTCGGAAGGTTGCTCGTTCAAATCCCTGTACCGACATCAAAATATGGGTGGGAAAGGTGAAACAACTACATCTGCCTCCACCCTAATTTTCTCCACTGAGCCTTTGAGCAAGGCTCTTAACCCCCACCATCTGCTCCCTCGGGCACCCTAGATGTCAGCTCTCTGCTCCACACAGAGGGCTGTGGTTGCGTCATGAAGGACATCCTGTGTACAAACAATCGTCAAGTCTTGGTGCGAGTTAGTTCGCTGAAGAAAAGGGCATCCGGAAAAACAAACACTGGAACCAAAAAGTTCAGATAGGAACTAAAAAATTAAAATAAATTAAGCATGCAGGAGCTGCAATACGTTAACATGCAGAAATAATAAAACACATTAAAGAATAATACAATATTTAAAAATATATATATCTAAAATATGAACGGTGAGGACGGCACAGTGGCACAGTTGGTAGAGCTGCTGCCTCTCAGCGAGAAGAATCAAATCCCGACTGGGGGGCCTTTCTGGGTGGAGTCTGCATGTTCTCTCCGTGCTGTGTGGGTTTTCTCCAGGTACTCCAGTTTCCTCTCACAGACTAAAAACATGCATGTTAGACTGATTGGTAACTCTAAATTGTCTCCAGGTGTGAGTGAGAGAGTGAATGGTTGTTTGTCTCTATGTGTCCATGTGATGGACTGGAGATCTGTCCCGGGTGTCCCCCTGCCTCTTGCACAGTGTCTGCTGGATATTGGCACCGGTGACCCCCAAAAATCAAGAAGCGGGGAAAGAAAATGGATGGATAGATGAATAACATTCAATTGTTATTTTTGTTGTTGTTGTTGTTGTTGTTTTTGTTAAAAAATGGATCACAAACAGAAATAAACACAAATATGTTTACTGACTTTGGAGAACAAACACCCTGAAGAAAGTGTGGACAACATGTTTCTCTCCAAAAGGCCAAATCAAGATATTTGAGCAGAGATAATGTTTTTAAAGACAGATAATCTGGAAGACTTTCTAGGAATTTTTCTTGTTGTAGCTAAGTAACCATACTTAATAAAAAATATGTCTCCTTTAAGATTATAAAACCTACTTTATGTAAACTAGCTCTTGCATCAACATATTTTTAGTTTAACTATGCAAAAAAAAAGTTATGTTTTGTTTTAGACATTTTTAAGATTCAGTCTATTCTGGATGTACAACTTAAAAAATAGCCAGTCTTAATCAAAATGTTTTCAATTTATTTGTCCAAAATGTTTGTTTTATACTTCCTTAATATTCATTGATAAAATGCAGGTTTTTATCAACTTATTTAAAAGTTGTTCTCTTTTCAATTAAAGATTTTGGGAGCAGGGCGACAGTTGCCCAAGGGCCACTTTAGGCCCTCAGGCCACATGTTACCCACGTGACTAATGTGATAACTAATAAAGACATCATCATGGCTCTCAATAACCAATTTAACTCCAAATATTATATAAAAAAACAAACATTTTTTGGCCTATTTTAGACAAAAATGTTGATGTGATGCATTTTAGGTCACTTGGGAAAATAAGAAAAGCAGACAATTTCTAATAAACTTGAAGATAAATGCTCTAAGTCCCATTGATCTATTATTCTAAATTAAATATTTTTTGAAAATCGAATTTTTTTAATGAACTAATATTACAGCCATAATAATGCATCTACTTCAGACTTGGACATGTGAGAAATCCAATGTTTGTCCATCTTAAGTCACTGCAGTATTTCCTTATACAAATACATAAAAGGATAACACAAGATTATATAACAATTGCAGTAAATGCATAGTGCGCCTTTTTGCAGCACTTAGTTGTAACCAAGATTTTCCCAAAATAATTTATTTTAATTATTGTTAGGCCAACTAAACAAGTCTCTCTTTATTTTATTTACCCTCCTGCCATCATTTTGAGTTGTAATGATCTTTATTTAAGTACAGAGCGTCTAAATGTTGATTTGTTGTGTCCTTCACTGCTGCTCAGTAACTGATGTGGTGACGCACTGTGGTCCGGCTGTATTCAGAGCATCCAAACAAATTAATAATTTAGACGTGTTCCAAAAGCTTGGAATAACTCGAGTCGTCGATAGCCGGTCTTGGAAACTCAGAACCATATTGTGCTGAAAAGAAAGCAGAAAAGCTTTGAGTGTGTAAATTATGCAGCCACTCCTGAAACGTCACCAGGGATCCCAGGAATAACTTAACTTGTTTGTGTGAGCTTTTCTTCAAACACTTCTTGCTCACAAATGGAAGTCTGGTTCCATTATCTGTCTCTTTGATTTTAATGGTTTTTCAGGGAAAAAAAAAAAAAGACAAACTGATAAAGTAAAAACTCAACACTATTTAAAAAGTTGACAGACAAACTGGCAGAAAGGTGGCGTATTGAGTTTAAGTGAACATTGTTTGAGTACAAGTATCTTTTTGGATGACGTTTCTAAAAACCAAAACATGATGCCGTCACAGACAATCACCTTTCCGGGGGTTGAGCCGGCGACCTCACAGGCTCGCCTTCTCTGTCCTCTGTGCCACCACTCCCCTCATAGTGACATTCCTCTCTGGCTCTGTAATGAGGCGCACACGTATCTTCCCTCTCCCTGTTCTCCTCCTGCTTTGTTTGCTCTCTGTCTGTATCAGAGCAGCTCCTGTTTTGACACATCTTCTGAAATGAAAACTACTGTTTTGGATCTGACCAAATGGACTTTCGACGCAAATGACAAAATCTTTTCAACAGGGTCCTGGAGAACCCTCATCTGCTCGGACGACACACATGCAGCTGGATATATCTCTCTGGGGAAGTAGAATGTGATGTGCCTACGATCGAGGATGCTCAAATTACATAAAATTAGAGCTATGATAACAGATTTCATGTTTTTGGAATAGTCAGCTCCTGGTTTATCAACATACAAAGAAGACGGTCGCAGCTGATGTGGACCTCGTCAGGCCACTGTCAATGTGAAGGTTTGGTTCATGCTTGGAGAACTCAAAATCAGCTGATTTATGAGCAAAATCGTAATTTGGAAGTGATTTGAGTTGCAGCCCACCTGTGGCTTTGGGACTCGTCAGCATGAAAACGACCTTGAAGAGGCTCGCAAGCACTGACCAGTAGAATGCACCCTAATCTGGCCATTTCAGACCTTGGAAGTGTCAGTACAGACTCAAAGGCTGACAAGGAAGAAATAGTCTGCCTGGATAAAGCAACAATTGTGGTTATCTGAATCTGACTCACCGGATGGCCTTGAAACAGGCCGACTTATCAATTTCTCCTAGGAAATTTGTAAACTAAGGAAAAGCATCATCTATCGCAAACACCCCCACCCCCGTGGAGGCTTATCAGAACTGTGCTGGCTGTCCATCATCTTATCAGGACAATGGACTATCTGTTAATGCTTCATGGACCGTCTCGTTGTCAAATGCATATGTAACGTGTTCATAAATGTGCTGCTGGTAGAGTTCTTTGATGTCTTAAATCCTATTAGGACAAGAGGTGAAGAGATCTTTTCTGTAATGCCACTCTCCTCTCCTCATGGCTTTGTCCCTTTTTCTATGTAAAAAAAAATGTATTCTGAAAAGGATAAGAAGGCCGTGCTTTATAGCAGCAGCTTCGTGCAGTCCGTCCATCTTTCGGACGACTGTACAGACATATTTCCATTGTATCCCAGTGCAATGATAATAAAGCTTATTCTGATTCTGATTCTGATCAAAAATGCAAACCTCAATAAGTTACACGGGAAAAAAAAAACAAACAGGATTTGACAAACACTGAGGAAAACTAAAGCGTGAACATATACAGTGAAAGCTGCTTTAGGTATAAAATGTGAGACAGGAGAATAATGAGTTGCAAGCAGAGACTGATGAGGACACCTTGTGGCTTTATGTGACAATAACCAAAAGAGACAACAAACTAAACTAAAGTCAACTAAATAACCAAAACTAACAATAAAACAAAAGAAAATGTAGAAAATAAGCTCAAGATGAAATCTAAACCTTGACTGTGTCCTTATAATGGCTCACTGAGACATCTTGAATCCAATTTAAAATTATTAGCATTGCTCCACCATATCTTACACATCTTTTTGTCTTCAACCCTAGATGAAGTTTTCCCTGCAGAGTCCAGAACCTGAATTTCTAGGACCAGAGCTGGAAGCAGAACCTTCGGTCCCCATGCCTGACCTCTGGATCCAGGGGTGTATGTCAGACATGGTCATTTTTTGCAAGTACTCTGTGTAATCTGCTTTTTTTCCCTAACAAGGACATTCAACATGTTGTTGGGAAATATATATCTTGTGGGAAACAGGAAAGTTGATTAAACATGGTTCACACACGAAATGATAACGTCCCCCTAAAAAAAACAAAAGACACTAAAATGAGTCAGCAATAAAGTTATTACTGAAGGAGCTGTTTGCTGCTAGTGCTGTCACAGAAGGTATTGTGTATAAGTCTTTTCATTGTCTTTCTGAAATTCTCTAGGAACCAGACTTTTTTATTGTCTTTAACACAAAATTCATGTCATTAAAATTAAAAATAAAAAATAAATAAATAAATGTATGTATAAATAGCATTCCTTAAGCCATTTTTGCCCGAGGAATAGAGAAGTGTGCTTGTGCCCATTTTTAAGAACAAGAGTGATGTACAGAGTTGTAGCAACTACAGGGGAATCAAGTTGACGAGCCACACGATGAAGATCTGGGAGAGTTGTGGAAGCAAGACTTAGACAAGAGGTGAGCAACAGTATGGTTTCATGCCAAGAAAGAGCACCACAGATGCCATCTTTGCTTTGAGGATGTTGATAGAGAAGTACAGAGAGGGTCAGAAAGAACTCCATTGT
>JARVLU010000646.1:16425191-16436635 GCA_031762415.1 Simpsonichthys santanae
GACCCGAAACGTAACACGAGACCCTTTACTCTAAACCTAACCATGCGAAGCTATGTAGCGCTAAGCTAACAACGTAAGTTTGAACTTACTAGGAGGTAGAGGAGGGGCATTTCGACCAGTACTTATGGGGCTGATAATTAGTAATAACGGCCATTGAATGGTTGATAACGTTCGAAGCAGGTGAAAATATGCCGTATACGTTCATATTTTGGATTTAAAAAATGCCAAGGCAATCTGTTTATGTTCAGGGATTTTAATTTAAAAGAAAATTAAGAATCCTTAAATGTCAGCAGGAACAAATTTTGGACATCAGCAGTTCTATCTGATTTAGATGGGGCATTTTTTTTATTTGAAGACAAATTAAAACATGATGTTCTACAGAACATCTTGGAAGGAACAAACAAAATAGTCACTGTTCATAAACTGTATTTTTAACTTTCTAAAATAATTTTTTTTAAATTGGTTTGTTTGTTTTTTGCATATATTGATTTCATATGTCAAACATGAACCTGCTCCGGGGCAAAACCCTACTTCAAAGTGTCCTGTCCCTTTAACTTAGCAAGTTAGTTTAGCTGTAGAGAGATACAAGTAGTAATCTCCAGGAGTTAAAATAAAAAGCTAAACTTCCATGTGTGCCTAAATGTCCCCGTCACAGAATGAAGAATGGAGTTGGAAATTGTCCATCTTGTGAGCTGGATAACGTGAAAAGTAAAAGAGGAGACAACTTCTATTCTGGTGTGTGGCTGCAATGAGGCATGAAAAAGGTCACTGTCAAAATCCAAGATGGCCACCACCACAAATTATATGTAAACTAGCCACCCTGATCATTTGAGGAAACTATGATTTCCAGTTTTTATTTTGCTTAAAAGTATAGTTTCCACAAATGATTGGGGTGGCCAAAGATTAATCTACAGTGACTTAATAAGACCACCAATGGCCACCCCCTAGCTCCACTTTTGCATCTGGTCATGGATAACATTTCTCCCTCAACTCGCCACGGTGTGTTACTCTGCATCGCCTCGGACAAGCAAAAATAAATAAAAACTACCTCTGTCCTTATGCACAATGTAACTCAATGCACTTCCTGTTCAATTCCAGTCCAGAAAAACACCCAGCTCGAAAACTACATTCACCATTTCGATCCCTCAATGACAGAGGGCATGTTTTTAAATCGGACACCTTCTTTAGAAAGCACATGTGCTTTCTCATCTTGCCCTCTCTGTTGAGCATGTGAATCCTCTTCTCTGCACTGCTGTGCACCATTTTTTGTCTCTCAAGTTAGTTGTCCTTCTGGCTCCTCAAACCTTTGCCAACAACCTCAAAACGGTTAACGTTGCGCAACCTCTTCACTCTACGGTGCAAGCGGGGTGCGCTTTTAGGGCCTTGAAAAGCTTGGCGCACCTTTTTGATGGTGAGGACATTTTGATCTCTTGTGCAGCGTGACGCGCAACACAACTTCCTTTTGATCCACAGCGCAGGACAAACACACAAAAGGGTGCATTAGTTTCCTAGGCAATGATAGTCGCTAACCCTTTGTATGCAAAGCCCATATTTAGAGTGGAGTTGTAGCTTTAGTTAGCATCGCCTAATAGCACCATGTGGTGATGCATGTAATTAAGGTTTTGCTGTTTCCTGAGCGGCTCTTTGTGCCGGGTATTTACGACTATGAACAGTCAGAGTCACGTCAACAGGACTGCAGGACTACTTGGTGTTTTGGGGAAAGTTAAATTCTTATTACCTCCCTCAAGAGAAACGTGTTCCTTTTAAATAGGCACGCAAAGCTCATTTCTTAAAGTTGAGTCTTGTTGTGTGAAATTAGCTTATTTACACAGTAAGATGCTAAAGATATCTTGTTACAAAATAAACTGGTCTAGTCTAGTGCAGATTTTCATAGTGCACTGGAGGGTCAAGAGTCATCTCATTAACGGTGAGCTAGAAAGAATGCTGCTTCTATTATAAGAACAATCACAGCTACAGGGGTAAGTGGTCAGACAGTTATGTAACGCCACCGCCCATTGCAGCCTAATGATGGGTTTCATGGCCTTCAGTGCCTCTGCATGGGGATAAATGGCATCTGCAGGAGTTGGATTGTATAATCCATAAATTTAATTTATGATACGATTTCTAAACCAGTCTTTAAAAGATATGCAAATTATTTTTCGAGCACAAGATCTTTCATTGCAGCTTCAAAGAATGTGCTAAAGTTTCAAGTGAGTCCCTCATTGATGGACCGAGTGTAAACCCCACAGAGCATCAGATGGAAGCGACACATGGACACTGCTCGTCGACTTTCTCTCTGTCTGGCAGAAAATCAAAGGCTCGCCCACATTTTCACTTCTTATTGGCTTGGTGTGGCTAGACAGCTCTGTTTCAGAGAGCACAACAAATCAGCCCAGTAAACCAGAAACACACATTAGTTAGGAAGAAAACATTTAAAAGATTTTAAAGTCATAAATTCAACACTTGCCCTGAGGAGCACTTGAAATATTTGTTGTATGGTTAATCTGACAATATTTGTTTGTTAATCTGACAAAGTTAAACCTAACAATTAAAAGTCGTTTTAAGTGTTTCTGTATTCAGTTTGGAAGTCAATCAAAAATTTCTGATTCTGTAAATGTAAATATTGAAAATAAAGCGGTGAAGTTGTTATCAGATTGCCCCCCGAGAGTGTACGGATCTCTCCAATCTTATCAGAACTCTTGCAGTGCCTCTGTGAGTAGGGACATGCTCACCGCCGTTGCGTTCCCCACCCTCGCCCCCAAACAGAATGTAGGCATCATTATGTGGTGTACATTATGTGTGTAGGCAAAACCTATGGGGTCACTTTCACCACTTCATTGTCTGTCCAAACAGATCTCACTCGTAAATGAGTCTTCGAGGCTCAATGTGATTTATCTGTTTAAATAAAGGTTGGAAAAAAAAAAAAAAAAAAAGGTTTCATCGCTAAACTGTTTATACGGTTGGATTCAAACAGCTGATGTTTGCTGAAAGCAGGAAAATAAAAGCAGAAAGCAGCAGAAATGTGTAGAAAAAGCTAAATAATGCAGACATGTACAAGAATAAGCTGAAAACAGGCAGAGAAGCTGAATAAATCACAAAAATCAGAAATTAGTAAGAGAGAAACTGAAATGAGCTGAAAAAAAAAGCTGAATTTACCAGAAAGAGGCTGTAAGGAACATAAAAAGCTGAAATTATTAGAAAGAAGAAGAATAGGGCAACAAGCAGAAAAAAGCTCAAATTAGCCAAAATTTATTCCTAAATGTAAATGGTAAAGCAGAAAACAGCTGAATTTAATTAAATAAGCTGAAACACGCATACAAAGCTTAAATTAGCGGAAAGAAGCTGAAGGAAGCTGAAATTAGCACAGAGACTGAAAACTGTTGAAGCAAAACAAAAGCTGAAATGAGCAGTAAATGTTTTTAAACAGCACGAAGGGAAATGAAGAACTCCATCCATTTTCAATGAGAAAAACAAGGCAGACAGAGCTAAATATAAATAATAATAATAATAATAATAATAATAATAAAAATTAAAAATTGCACAAATATAAAGGTTCCCAGGAAAGTCCCGAATGTTATGATTTATGAAATGTTGAAATAGAATGAGCATTGAGGAATGAGTTAATGATAAAAAACGTGTGGGTGGGGGGGGAAATGGATCTCGATAGTGTAAATGATATTTAAACATTCACACTATTATCTTAAAATTATTAAATGTATATTCTTTACAGCATAATGAAAGCAGGGGGGAAGGGGGAGTTTTAATGTTTTATTTAGATTATTTTTTTGTCTTTGACGTAGCCTTTTTAAAATGACAAATTCTTTAAATTGATGCTGAGTGGGGTTTTTTTTTATTTTTATTTTTTTATTTATTTTAAAAATGGTTTATAAAAGTTTGCTTTTTTTTTTCTATCCTCAAACCTAATGGGTCAAATAATTTGAAATACAACCTGTTCAAATTATGTAAAGCATTAGTTAAAACAAATAATAAAATCTCTATTGCTGCTATGGGTTCATACCAACCAGGCATCATCATTCCAAGGAGAGAGGAGATGAAAGGTTATGAAGCATTAGACGGAAGGAAATGTATTGATGTAAGTGGCTATAAAAAGATGTTTTACCCCCGTGGGTAAAGCAACGGAATCCTCTTTCATTACTTTTCCTTCTTCAGCTGATTCCTCTTGACAGAAACATCCAGCTCCTGAAAAACCACATGAAGTGGATTCATGTTTATCTCAAATATCGAACCTCTAAACCTAAAAGAAATATATTTTTATTGCAACACAAGTCAAAATGCACAGCAATATGTTGGCAGGTTTAATTGTGCACACCGTGGCTCTGTACGAAAGAACTTTGACTTGAGTTTATTTATAGAACACCTTCCATAGTACTTTGTGACGATCCGTTATCACAAAATGCTTCACATAAAAACATCCATACACGTATGAAATCCTAAAATATGCTATTAAACCAGTGTTTATGACATAAAACATCAAGCCTGTTTATAAAAGAATGTCTTTAGATGATTTTTCTTAAAGTAATGCATCCTGCCTGCTACCTTTCAGTTTTAAACTTAGATCCACCCATGATGATAGAAGATGGGATTTTTTTGCTATTCTGGGATTAATTATCATTCTAGGGCTGTGCGATATCAAGAAAACACGCAACTGTAATAATGTTGAATTGTAGTATTAGTTGTGTTGACACTTCCTATGTGTTTTAGTTTTATGGACACCATCATTTAATCAGGCTGTGTATATTTAGGACAGCAGGGGACATCTGATTGTCAAACTGGGCAACTACAAGTGGAAAAACATCTCTTTAGTGATTGGTTCTGGGGTTCGTGATGCTCAGATCATGAGCGCTTCCTGGAATCTGATTGGCTCGTGAACATAAATACTCTGTTTTACATTTACTTCCTCCATAACTTCTTGTTGAACTTGTGCTGCAGCAATAAATCGCCTCAAAAGACAATTCTTTAAAGTTCTTTATTTCACCATTATTTTTGGAAAATCCACCACAATTTGGCATCAGGATGCCTCATCTAGGTCAATGGCTGTCTGAGGTTAGTCGACTGCAAAACTGGCGTCCATCACATAACTCAGTCCAGTGAGAGACTTCAACAAATGCAGGGGTGATTCATCTGACCTTTAGGGGTGCTTAGCCCCCAGTGCTGACAATGGCTCTTGGTTTGAACAACGTGGTGGCCACTGGCATCACAAACATTCATAATGTGGAGGGGGACCCACACTGGTGGGGGAGGGTCTGAGAGTCCTACCCCAGAAATTTCTGTGTAAAGTAGATGCCATTTCCTGCATTCTGGTGTATTTTAACAGGTTGAGCTCAGCACAACAAGTAGCGTTAAGCTAGTGGCGTGCAATACAAATGCATTCATTCAACATTTATTTATACAGTACAGGTTAATCCCATTGAGCCTCGGGGACTCATTTACAAGAGACCTGAAATGTGAGATGAGCTAGCTAAGATGCTACAGATGTACTGCTCTTCTTTACATTACACAACCTAATAAACGCTTCGTACAAAATCAGTTTAGGGTTAACTGATCAACCATTAAACATACAATGTAATTATGATGGAAAATGGAGGATTTACTTGCAGTTACCTTTGTACAGGTGAACATGTGGCACTTCTTTTTATCACTGCTACATTCAGCTGCTCATGAGGTCGACCACAGGGATTTATCATCTTTTACATTTTTTCAGACTCAGTTTAGGTTTTGGAAATGGAACAAACTGTATTATCCTCTATAGCAGAGCTATTCAACTAAACTGCTCAGGGGGGCACAGTTACTGAGAGCCAGCAGCTCAGGGACCAAACATCTATCAATTAAAGTCATTATGTAAACAAATCAAGTGTTACAATGATCTGTTGCCTTTAAAATGTGTTCATTTTGTTGCATTCAATCATAAATGCAATAAACAGAACCCAAAACCCCAATCCCAGAACTGCCAATTTTGTATTTATTTATTTTTTTACTTAAATTTTCAGGCGTGCCAAGTTCAAATTTAGGGGTGCTTGAGCTGCCAAAGGCTAAAATCACCACTGGTCACACGCCCACTGTGATTTGAAGAATGAGGATTTCTTCTCATTTAATTTGGTGACTTTTATTTCTTTGCTTATGTTAGTTCAGAAGTGTGTGATGTGTTGGATTTGCAAAGTTAAATTTGAACCCAACTTGAAAAAGGGAATGATATACAAGTATTTCTCTATATGTGGGTCGAGTGCTTACTAGTCCTGCTAGACTAACGCAAAATGATAATACAGTAATAATAATTGCAGGTACACTTCAAGAGTTAATGTTAGGAACATTGAAAGTTTAAAACACTTTCAACCACTGGAGGTTTGGATGTGTTAATGCATTCAGGATGCCTGTGTAAGAACCCCTCTGTTATTAATCCTTAGTCTTTTGTTTGCAATGATAATTTCTCAATACATGAGTAGTCCTATCATAATTTATTTAGAAGAGGAAAAAGCCCCACAGGCCAAATGAACAGCACGTCACACAATTTTGCAGCCAACGAGTGTTTTTGTTCGGATTAAAAGGAACTTTTAAAAACACGGATTTCTAAAGAGTTATTTCTCTATATAGAATGAAATGTGTTCTGTGTCTTCAGCTCTGTTTCAAAACAATCCTGAGAACATTTCTGAAGACACTGTGAGCATGTGTGAGTAACAAAAGGCTGCAGGCTGGCTGCAACAGGTGTGCGCAGCAGCACTATCATCAGGCGCTGACAGTGGCGGGCGGTAATAACGGGTTAGCGGGAGGAGCGTCACTGAGATCAGGCCTCAACAGCTGCTCGGCTCATTTACATGGCGAGCAGAGGTGGAGGGAGTCATCGTGAATCACCCGAGCGAAAGCCCAGTGGAGGACGTGAGCCTGAATGTAAATGCAGCCATTTATCCAATGCTGCTGATTCCAACACAGATACGGCTCATTCAGAGTTACAGTGATTCATCGCTGGAGACAAATCTGATGTCCATATGTAAACAGACATACTGTACAGGGAAACGCTTGCCTGGAACAAAACACGTGCCACAGAGGCTACATGCACATTGCGTGCAGACTAACTTACTGTCTTCAGCTGTGCTGCTTGGCGTGCTCATTCAGTTAAATCAACATCATTTGCAACAAACGCCTTTTGTGAATGGGCTTCTGTTGAAAGGTTATGAGCAACTACTGTCTTACCTGCTGTAGCTAACTCTTTGAACAGCCTCAGTTGGAAGAAATAGATTAAATGATGAGCTAATGGCTACTCAAACTATAGTGCAAGGCTGTACAAATGGTGGCACGGGGGCCAAATCAGGCCCAACGGTGTGCTCAGCTTAGACCACCAATGGGTTCATATTTAAATAAAAAATAGATTTTAAACCATACAACCTTACATAATGACAACAACTGTTGGATGTTCAGCCCCTGAGCTCTTGGCTTTCAATAACTGTGGTCCCCTTAGCAATTTAGTTGTGCCATAGTGGATTGCTGCCATCTAAAAACAACAATCGCAACACCACAAAAAGTTTATGCGACCTCTATTTTATAACTCTTTACACCATTGTCATTGTCATATTACATAATTATTATTCCAATTGAAATTATATATTTGTTTAGGAAGTTCTCCAAACTGCAGTTATTTTATGTAAATAACTGTGGTGTGAAATTAAGGATGATGTAAAGGTTTAAAACAAATGTTTGTTTGAACCATTAAGATGTTCTTGAGATTGAAATGTTTTCAAATGGTGGCACTTTGGACTTTGCTCCACTGAAACTAGCTATTAGCTTGTCAATTCGGTCAGAACTTGTTTGTTGTTTTCTCCAAGTTGAGGTTGTTCAAACAGCAATCTACAACAGGTAAGATATTAACTCGTCTAAGTCATTCCACAAAACCCCACTTCAAAAATTTGGGAGCTTTTGCTTTAACTCAGAGATGTTTACAGGAAACTCAGTGCAAAAATTGTGGGAAATAGGTGAAGACTGGAATTTATTGTTGGGACTTTTCTGGCTAAGAAGAAAAAAAGTGGTGGTTTTCTAATAGGAAACCTCCAAATAAAATAATTAATTAAATAAAAAATAAATTTTCCATTAGCTGTGTGATGCCTGTATCTTATCAGAGCTGTTGTTCCCATGAATGAACAGCTCCTACGCACCAGAGGTGAGTCATAGTTTAACCTGTTAAATATTTTATTTAGTCCTTGCAGTACGTTGGTGGGCACCAGCTGGTCTCTAAATGGATGGGTTTATATTTATCATGCATCCCCACAATATGTGACGACAATGGAGGAACGCAAACATGCACATGCTTGACATGACTCAATGGCAGACATTAAATGTACGCCTTCTACATTCTGTTTCCTTTCACGGAGCTAAAATGATCTTTACAACCTTTAAGACAAAATGAAACTGAAAATATGAATTAACCGAGCCTTTATTTTCACTGTGCCCTTTTCACAATAAAACTGTTTCGGTGTGCTAATTTGGAAGATATGATCTTTGTTGGAAACAAAGCATGCAACATCATGTCATAGACATCAGTGTAGTGATAAGGTTTTCAATGTGTTTGTCTGTCTTTAGCAAAATATCTCATGTACCACTGGATGGATTTGAAGGAAACTAAGTAAATAGTTGGATGCGCGTCTACAACTCTTTACAACTGGTTTACTACTGAACGTGAAAACAGTGCTGCTAGCTAATTGACTTCAACTCACTTTTACAGGCATTTATCATGTTTTGTGCCCTGTTCTGACAGTCTGTTTTCATGCCATGCTTCCCTCCTTGTTTATTTCCAAGTTCAACTCTGCTCATGTCACCTTGCACCATGGCCACTCTGCCCTGTCACAGCAATCAGCTCTCATCATGGGCACCTGCTCTTCACCCTTCTTAAGCTCCTTGTCAACTCAACCAGTGCCGAGTATCAAAAACTCTCAGCCAGTAGATGACCAGTGTACTTTCCATATCCTTGCATCATTGCCTTGTTTTGACCCCTAGCCTGTACCATGGATTCTTCACCTTGCCTGCCCCTCTTTGGATTTGGATTCTGCATTCTGACCACAGTACCGACTCAGCCTTCCTCCTTTACGACTACGCGTCATGGATCACATCTTAGTTCTGGTTTCTGCTCTCTGCCCTCCTGTGTATGACCCCGTCTTCGACAACCGGACTCCGTTTTGGGATTCACTTCTCACAGACCATGTACAGCACCTGTCTGCGCCACTATTGTTGCTCAGTCACCACAAGTGACATCCTTCTCACCAGCCTGACAACAGTGTGTCTCGCTCTGCAGACTGAGAAGGTTAGTGACAACCACGGTGACTCCTCAGCCAAGACCTGTTCACTAACCTCTCTGTCTTAACAGATCAGATTCTCCCTTAGACCCTTTCCTCCACCCGCAGCTGTTTTCTAATTAACTGTTTAAACCTTTCCTGGTGTTTGGTGTTATGGGCTGATCCAAAACCCAGTTCTTGTCAATATTAGGCTGAAATATGACGGGGCAGTAGCTGAGAGTCATTCACAACATATATACTAGTAAATCAAGATAACTTGTGTGTAACATTATTTTCAAGGTTTGACCAAAATAACTAAACCTCAGACATGGGAATCAATATGCATTCCTTCAAGAAATGTGGGGAAAAAAGCTCCAATGAGCTTGTAATTTTAATTGGATTTAAAAGTGGAGCCAATCAAGCTGACATTGTTACAAGAAGAAACACTGAAAAATGCATTACCTCGCTGTTCCGTAGGTGGTTGGCAGGTTTCTTTGAATGGGAATTAATGGGAGACAGAAATGTCTCGCTCAAAGACGAGTCCTCGTTGGCTTCAAGCAGTCGTATCAGTGTTGGGATCTCAGGATCCTCAGGATCCTCAGGTCCTCCCAGTTGAAGCATGGAGACCTCTGCAACGGGAAGAGTCCTGCCGAAAACCAGAAATGAGAAACACATTGGCCCAGAATATAAAGATACAAAGAGATATCATCTCAAGAGAATTACCTCAGGCTTAAATGGACCATCTAAACTTTTTGGTGATGGTTTAAGATGCATTACTTGTTTTAAGTTATGTTTTTCTGTATATGAGTTATTACTGGACACAGTAAAGTCAATTAAAGGAAGCTGAGGAGCCAGGAGAATTTGCAGCCAGTATGTGTAACACTTTATGAATAATATAGATGTTATATTTCCTTTACTCCATGGTTTTTCATTTATTTTTAATACAAAAACTAGAGAAAAAAATACTTTTGATAGCTTTAGATAACAACTAAATAAATTAAAGGCGCTTACAAAGTTTCATTAATGTAGCAGAGGAATTAACGTTCCGCTCTTGTTAGTCTCATGCTAGCACTATGGGTTATAATCACCACCGGCACAGTCTCATGAACTCCGTCTCAGGGGTTTACAGTGAGGTCCTGATAAGATGCATGGCAACATCAAATCTTTATGTGGCTGGAGGGACCGTGGCTTGAATATTTGCAGGATGCTGAGAAGGTATGTAGAGATTAATGTCCTGCCGGATTGACTAAATCTGCTTTATACCTCTTGCTGTTACCAACTCCCACCTCAATTTGAAAAAGGATGGAGATAAGCCAAAACTGCACCATCTCCAGGGAAGGCTAATTTATCCACAGGCTAAAGGCATCCAGAGACCCTGAGCTGGAGCATTCCTCTAAGCTGGTTTTCCCGTTGGCATTCTGTGGGATTGTGGGTATTTATAGCAACACACACTGAAGTCGTCTTGTTCTGAAGCAGTGATTTCCAACTGGTGGTTCCATATATGTCCAATAGGCTTATTATTATTATTAAAAAAAGACAGCCTGCACACTCAGTACAGAAAGTAGATGTAACCCAGCTCTAATCCAATTAAAGCCCTTGCCACTTAAGCATTTGAAACGTTATTCTGCTCATGGCATTCAACTGCTAATTTGACTTGTTATAAAGGGAGAAGTTGTGTTTTTATTGCATTGTTTTAAACAAACTAAAAGCAATCCAAAATCAGTTTTTAAACAACGTTCATACATTTTAACATGAGCCCACCTATGACTTCTGATGTAGAGTTGGTGTTGGGACAGCACACGTTTTAATGCTGCAATAGGTGCCTTCCAGGCAGATGAAGTGCTATTAAAGCACTGATCCTGATTAAGTCCTGGAACCAGTCTTGTGCAAAAGCCCCACCATTCTAAATGGTATTCACTGTAAGTTTGTAGTTGGTGCAAACACTGTATGCAGTTTGGGCTGAATGCAAACATCTATTCAATGCCATTGTGCAGATGCTTACAAACCTTTGACTCCTCTGTGGACATTTTGTTGTGTAGAACGGTAAATGGACTGTACTTGTATAGCACTTAGTCAAAAATACTGAAAAGTGCTTTACACTACAATCTGTGCCCTATTTACCCATTCATACAGCACTCTACTGTATCTGTACAAAGATAATCTGAATCT
>JARVLU010000646.1:16533395-16544700 GCA_031762415.1 Simpsonichthys santanae
CCTACGAACGGTTCTTAGGTCCGGAACCCGTTCGTAGGTCGAGGACTGCCTGTATATATATATATATATATGATTTTTCCACTGATTTTGGTCTGTGGATTTTATTTTTACACACACATTTCACAGTTAAGCTTCTGCAGGAATAAAATGTTTTAGCTCAGTCAACAGCTAAATGTAATTGCTCAACTGTGTGTGTGTGTGTGTGTCTGTGTTGTTTTTTTATTTTTTTAAACCAGCACCATCATTTTCTCATTCTGACTTTAAGAGCGTTTGTTGTGTGGTGAACCTAAAGCACTTGCATGAATCAATCCAGTGAAAAACAGATGGGAGTGACGGTGAAGCAACTGTAAATTTTTGTAAAGTTAAAATGGAGAGTCACTAAAGTATCAAGTACATATCTGGGTATAATAAAAACTGCCCTCCTTTCAGACTGTGTTTGTGTTGTATCATTGACCCGACAAGTGTTGGTGAACATGCTGTCCGGGATCAAAAATCCATGTGAGCGAGCGTGACATTATTACCTTTAGGCAACTGGTAGCGATCGCACATGTTCAATGAAACTACACAAAGCTGTCAGTCTGCCAGGCCTAAAGACCACCCGTTGTTTTGAAGCTGATTTTTGAGGAGGTGATGTAGAGATAAAAGTAAAAAATGTCAGTCTGTCAATTTGTTTTAGGCAAATTATTAACTTTAATCAAACTAAGATGCATTATCACAATGCTATACTGTATTCTTCTAAACTGTACGATTAGCAACTTAAACATCATAAGTTACACTATGTGTTCATTTTGTGTGTTTTGTTTGTCTGTCAGCAAAATATCTCATGAACCACTGGACAGATTTACCTGATACTCTTCTAAAGTAACCATTGGATGTGCAGCAGTCTCTGGCTGCTTCACAGTTTGTTTATGGCCACCTCGCTCTATCGCATTTTTTTTTTGTTTTTTTTTTTCAAAATAAGATTGGACATGACAGACAATTGGCTGATTGATGGATGAGCTGCATGATACATGGAATTTTTATTTAAAATAAATTATTTAAAATCAATTATTTAGCACTTGCAGCCCATACTGAAGGATAAACTTCTTCCTACAGCTGATCAGCTGTTCATCGTGCAGAGAGGAAAAGTGGGCGTGGTCAAGAACGCTTGAAGGTGGCTGAGAGCAGCGGAGGCAGAAAGAGGGAAATCATGATATTCTGTGCTCTTTTAGAGCGTTTACAGTTTAGAAACATTGTTTAGAATATTGCAAGAGTGTGGGAAGGGTTAAAAATACCAGTATGTGTGTGTGTGTACAGGTAGTCCTCGGGTTACGACGGTCTCGAGGAATGACGTTTTGAGGTTACGACGCATCTCCTAATTTCGAGTTACGCAGTTTACGCAGTTTTACGTCGGTTTTATGTTGGTTTTACGTCGTAAAACCGCGGCGCAGCGGTGGAAGAATACAGTGTTTATTTCATTATTAAACTTACTGTACAGTATTTTATGTGTTTTTTGATAATTATTTAGGGTACTGTGTTAGGATAGGCTAAGTGCTTGGTAAAACAGGTACCGTACGTGTATATGGTACGGTAATTACGTACGTTCCGACTTATCGTCGAAAATCGGTTTACGACGCAGCGTAGGAATGGATCTACGTCGTAAGTCGAGGACTACCTGTAGCCTATACTCAAATAAACTACTACTTACCACTTGTACTACTATTCCTACTTTGCCGTTTTTCACTTGTCATGGGGCTTCAGGGTACAGATCCCCCATGATAAACGGGGGACTACTGTACATCTACAAAAAAAAAAAAAAAAAGACTTTTAGATTTTACTGTCAAGGTGGCTGCCACAGAAAAGATGTTAGAAAACATAAAAATGGCTATAAACTTTAGTTAGTTTACAGAAATTAAACTAAATATTGGTTTGAAGCTGAGAGTCATTTTCAACACGTGTATTTTATAGATAGTTATTTTTGAGTTTGGACCAAAATGGTTCTAATTTCTCATTTCTCTGTGAAAGATGATCTCAGTTAAATTCTAGCATGGAAGGCGATGAGTAACATTCATAGCTTCAGAGAAAGCTTGGGCTTTATATAAATTTAGCTTTGTTTATTATTTAAGCTTCAACCTTTGAGTGTCTATCGTTTACCTCTAGTACATATAATTGTATAAATGAATTTTACTTTCCCTTTCCCCCAGTGATAACTCAGAGAGTAACGTGTTTAATAAAACAGCACTAACCATTTACTGTTTGAACCACAAAATGTTGGAATATATTTGGGGACACCTTTTTCTAACAAAGTAATTATTAATCAAATCCTCAATGGTTCAGAAGCTGCTGGAGTGTGAACTAAAAAGTGCAATAATAATTACATGCTTAGTTAATAATTATTTGCAGAAGATTTATGGCATCTTTATTATCCCGTGGGGTAATTTGATTCATAGCTTGCACTCATGCATAAATGTAGAAAACATGAAAAAGCACTCATATTAAACATTAAATAACAAATGGCCAATCAGAAAAGATTAAAAGTCAATGGGATGAAAACCACCACTGCATTTGAAATGATTGACACTTCCTACTACCCCAAGAAAAATACTTATCACCAAAACTTTTATTTCTTGTTTGGACCATGTAGCTTTTGCAGATGGAACAGAAAGTCATCATTTTGTTTATTATATGGCTAGCACCTACATTTCTCCACACCTGAATGTGTGGGGGGTTTTTTTAACGCCAGTATGAGCAGGTGGTGTAAATGTTTGAACACAAATAGACAATCTGGAAGAATGCAGGAGATGAAACTGCTGCAGTATCAAGAAGGCATTTTGGGGGGAATGGTCACTCTCAAGAACGACAAGTCTGATCAACTCCAAGCGTCTTCAAAACTGGGAAAACACAAGAATATTTATAGTGGGGGAGATTAATGACTAACTTGGTGCAGGTTGTATGATTAGCCAGGTAAAACCAGGTGTGAGGAGAGCGAAATTAACACAGATGACATTTTTAACACTGACATGAATATTTAGCAAAAGAGAGTTGTTGGTGTTGTGGGCAATTAAAAACTAGATTTTTACTAAAGATTTCCAGTCTGTAGATTTCATTAGCTTGTGTGTGTGTGTGTGTGTGTGTGAGAGGAATCAAAAAGTAAGATTGCTGAACATTGCGTAAACTAAGAACATTAGGAACATTTCTTTTTCTGGCTAGGTTTGAAAAGTATGAGCTGAAATTTAAACATTATGTCAAGTATTAATTTGTTTACTCCCTCAGTACAGCTTTTGACACCTGTGTCTTGAGGGGTGTACATTTGCTGTGTGAGCTCTATGTTGATGATAAATTTGTTTCTTTTGAGCATCTGGTACAGAAGTTTAATATTCACAAGTCAAAGTTTTTCAGATATTTGCAGCTGAGACACTTTATGAAGTCTAACTCTGATTATTTTCTGTTGCACCCCCTAAACACTTTGTGGTTAATCTAAAAAAAAGTCGTCTGGTCCTCTGGATGGGTTCAACAAACAAAAAAATTGTAGAAACGTTTCTTTTTTAAATTTTTCTACCTTGATTATTGAGCATGCATCAGGATACTTTATGGTTAAGATTTTGGAGTGCAGGTATGACACTAAGGGGGTGTTCAGCAAGATCTATACACTGCTCAGTTCATACCATGAGACCAGCTTGGACTCTCTTAAACTGAAATGTGAAATCGACTTGGAGGAATCCATATCAGACTCGACCTGAAGAAAGATCTTTGAGAACATACTTATCCTCTGTCTGTCTGATACACGCTGTAATTCAATTCAAGGTAGTACACCGGCTGCACTGGTTCAAATACAAGTTGTCCAAAATCAAAACTGACCTGGACCCCGCATGCAATTGTTGTAAACAAACTCCAGCTACGCTCACACACATTCTGGACTTGTCCAAAGCTACGGACCTATTGGCAATCTATCCTTCATACTTTCTCTGGGATATGTGGACAAACTGTACCCGTCACCATTCATTTCATTGTTTGGGGTGGCCCCTGTGGATGCATCTTTTAGCAGGTACGAGAGGGATATGATTATTTTTGGCTCTCTAGCCATGAGCCTTATTTTATGCAGATGGAAAGATCAGCATTCCCCGACAAGTGAACACTGGATAAGAGAAGTTATGTGTCATATTCATTTGGAAAAGATTAGATATACTTTGATAGGATCTGTTGAGAGATTTTGAGATCCTTGGCAGCCATTTGTGTCCTATATTGAAAGTATGTCAATGCCTGTTTAATGTATGTGTGTCTGCGTAGCTGATCCAGTATGGCATGGGTGGGGTAGGATTTTGTTATATGTTTGTGAGTGTGTGTTCTAAAAAAATAAAATCAATTAAAAATACTTTGATTAAAAAAAGGACAGCCAATCCCCCTTTAGGATTGTATACTTATAGGGACAAAGCAAGTCACCTTGTAACAATATTAATAAAATTAACTAAGATGATTATAACAGAACAAAACATAGAATCACAAAATACTAAATGATAGAGAAGTTACATAACAAGTAATTTAATAAAAACTAACAAAAACAAACAAAAAAAAGATCCTAAGAAACTTTAGTTCATAAGTTTGTGATATGGAGACGACCATTGCTTCTGATTTTGTGTCACCTAGAAGCAGATAAACACTCGTTCCGTGGTAGTTTCACAAAATACTGGGGAACTTACCTTTAGTGTTTTCCCCCCCACAAAAGAACCGATAAAGTTGTGTCCCAGACCCTAAATCAATAAACATTTTGTGACCGTTTTACAAGCATCTTTGAGGTTGTGTCGTACATTTTATGTCTCTCTCAAATAAAATCCAATAAAATATGTCTCTTAAGATTTCTGCTACCACCGCAATAAAAGTGAAGTCAGAACACAATTTTACTTCCTGCTTACGAGCATAAAAGAAGCATGACCTCTATGTACTCCTTTGAGTTTTCCTGACTTATTTGTTTTTATCGATCCTATTTGACGACTCAAAGTTCGTTGAAGTTTGTTGCTCTGTCAGCACGAACAAACCTCAGTGGAAACGTATTGATGACCTGATTCCTCAGAAGGCCGTTCTTACCCGTCCAGTTCACGCTCATCTAAAGAGTGGAGGCTGTCTGAGGGTATTTATACAGTTGGGAATGGGGAATATGCCAAATTCAACTAATCAGCAGCTATTATAAATCATTTTGTCAGCTTGCACGGTTCGGTAAAGTCCGTCTGTCAGTCAGTGGGTCTTGGAAAAAATACACTGCTGCACACAGAAAGCAGCAGAAAAACAGTCAAGTTATGGTTCATCGAAGACGTATTGTTGCCATTTTCTGTTTGACAACCAACAAACTCACAGGAGAGTTTTAATCCAGAGTAAGCGTCACATTTTGTTTCGCAATTGTGGTTCAATCGGATTTCCAGCCATGCTGTGGTTACTTATACAGTTCTGATTCAAACAGTTGCAGCAACAGGAGGAAAAAAAAAAAAAAAACTAAGGATAAGGCTTTCTAACAATGTTCAGTCAGGTCACCTGACACTGAACATTGTTGGGTTTCTACCTGGATTATTGAGCATGAACTTTGGTGGTAAGAGTTTCTGTTCAGCAGAGTTGCCAGATAGGAAAGGACAATGAACATGTTTTCTCCATGATTGTTTGGGTTTTCTCCATGTACAGTAGTCCCTCGATTATCGCAGGGGTGATGTTCCCCCTACCCTTCCGTGTTAGGTGAAAAACTGTGAAGTAGGAACGCTATATTTATTTTTGTATTAAATTTATTTGAAGGCTTCATAAACCCGTCCCACACTCTTGCAATGTGCTATACTCTTAAACCTATGTAATTGTAACAACATATACAAAGTATGTAATGTACTGTAGCTACTGCAAAAAATCTTTATTGTTACTCACCAACTCTGCATAAGCTTGGTTCTGATCGGGCTTGGTTCCAGTTTTGCTACCCTGCAGCATGACTAAGTCCACTGCACTGTCCAGGTTGATGTGCATGTGCTGCTGTTCCAGGAAGGACACTCTATGCGCAAGGCTGCCCAGGATGTAGTCCACCACCTCAGCCCAGTCTGGACCAGCACTGTGCAACCAGAACCAGACTGAACCCCACTGGTTTGTTGCCTGCAGCCCTCAGGATCCGGGTCATGAATCCTGATCACCTGTAGCCCAGGCACTCACCAATGAAGATTTTAATATTAGAGTTTTTCTTCTCAGCCAATAGTTTAATATAATTTTTTTTGTTGCCTCCTACGTGTCCAGTTTCACAGCTTTTTGTCTGTATAAACAGATCTCACTTATAAATGAGTCTTTTAGGCTCAATGTGATCTAAATTAAGGTTAATTGAATGACACAACTTTAAGGATGAGTTCAGCTTCAGGATTTATTAGTTACTTTCCTGCCAGTTCTGAGCTCAATAGATCAATCATTACTTCTGGCTTTGTGTTGCAAAAAATTTCCCTCCATTTTGGCAGAAAGCAGTAGCTGGAAGCACTGTTGGCTTCTGGGTAGTGTAGTTGTTTTTGACTGGCGTTACAGTGTAAGCTTATTAAAAAAAAACTACAAAATGGCAGTGCCTGTCCAAAGTATTTATTTTTTTTGTTTACTTTTTATCCCATACTGTCCCAATCACGTGAGTAATATTAAAGTTGACAATCATAGAAAAGCCGCAGAAGAGCGAGTTTGCAAAAGTCGAACCACGAAGTAGAGAGGGATAGCTGTTCTCTGGTTTTCTCTCACTGACCAAAGACATGCATGATGGGCTGATTGGTGCCTCTTGTCCCTAGGTGTGAATGAAAGAGTTGTACCAACTAGCCACCTTTATCATTTCAGGAATTTAGGCTTTACATTTTTAAGCAATATGGAAACTATATTGCTTAAAAATATAGTTTCTACAAATGACTGGGATGGCCAAAGAATACCGTAATCTATGGTGGTAAGGCCACCATTGGCTTCCTCCAATCTCTGCCATTGCACCTGGTGTTGGCCAAGATCCATCAAGTTGTGCTGCCTTGGACAAGGAAAAAACCTACCTCTGTTCTTTTAAATAGTGTAACTCCTACCAACTTGAATATCTTGTTCAATTCCAGTCCAGAAAAAGGGTCGTCTCATAAACTACAACCATTCACTATTCAAATCCCTTGGCAATGAGTGACATTGACGTGCTGCTTGTTACAATTAACAAGGCATAAAAATATTCCCAAAAATCTTTGGTAACAAAAAAATTGAAGTGTTTGATTATGGTATTTTTTATTTGAAAAGTTTTACAATAGTTTTGAATGTAAAAGCACAACTTAAAATGCTCCAGAAAACTCTTACATAGTTTCTGATCATATTCATTATCATTTTGCAGAAAGGAGCCATCACTATATGTTGATTTATGTGAAATATACAAAAAGTCTCTTTCAGTACCATAAAAAATGGTATACAATGGTAAATACAGTAAGAGAAATGGGGAAAATTGATAGCAAAACAAGAAATCATGAGTCTTTATGAAAGGGTTTTCTTCTTCCAGATATTTATAAAAAGACCACTCAAGTTTTGCTGATTCATTATACATTACTTCTATGTTCATATTGGCTGTTAAAATGATTCAGTCCAGTGAACGGAGTGGAAAAAAAATCAGTTCTGTTCCACCTTCTGTTTGGTTCTGTTGCTTTTTACAAAAGGAAAAACTGGTTTGAGACTGGGATCAGATAAGTTCTCTGAACAGGGATTACCTCCAGCTTCTGACTTCATGTAGTTAAGAAGCTGAGCACCTAAAGCACATCTCAACTCTGTGACCTTCACTTGATTTATGAAGGTGATTCCTCACTGGTTCCATTTGTTCTCAGGTTCCCTCGCAGACCTGTCTCCTCGGGGTTCTTTCAGAACCTGTGGGGAGTTGAGGAAATGTCATTTCTTTCTGCAAGATAATTGGACGTGGGAACATAGCGGGAGGGATTTTCTGCACGCCTCACTCTGACAGCCTGACATCCAAGTTGGCACTGCAGCACCGGGAAATTCTGGGCATGACACACACGATCTGACACATTTGTGAAGATTTCTTTTCTTTTTTTTTTTTTTTTTTTTTTTTTTTAAATTAACATGCTTTCCGTATACTCTTTTCCATCAATACATCCATTAAAAGTCAGGGTTTATATTAAAGAGTTGAATCCATCAAACCTCTTAAGGGCATTCCTTTAAGGTAAAAGTTCATCTGAAGGTCAAATATATGCAAATAATAAATCTTCCGTGGTTTTTGCTGTAAGATATAAGGTGCCTACAGATAGACTCACTTATCTGTAGCCGCCTTAAAAAGCTTATGGTAATTATAATAATCATTAAACTTTACTTGGTTAAAATTCTAAATTTCTCGGAAAATTGTATGTGCATGATCATGGCAAAATTGTATGTATCTAGATAAGAGCTAGGGCGGCACGGTGACTCAGTTAGTAGAGCTGTTGCCTCTTAGCGAGAAGGTCGTCGGATCAAATCCCGGCCTGGGGCCATTCTGGGAGGAGTTTGCATGTTCCAGTTTGCCTGTTCCCTCCGTTTCTCCGGATACTCCAGTTTACTCCCACAGACCAAAAACATGCATGTTAGACTGATTGGTAACTCTAAGTTGTTCTTATGTGTGAGTGAGAGAGTGAATGGTTGTTTGTCTCTGTGTGTCCCTGAGATGGACTGGAGACCTGTCCAGGGTGTCCCGCCTCTCAAACAGTGACTGCTGGATATGAGTACCAGTGCCCCCCATTACTCAAAAAGGAAGAAGCGGGTAAAGATGATGAGTGGATGGATGGGTGGATGGATATGGGCTAACATTTTTGTGAAATTTTAGTTTATACTGTAGTCATAATAAGTGCAAAATCCTAATGTATCCATAAAGTACAACTGGATAAATTAGTTTTTTATTGCCTGTTTAGAACCTAGAAAACTGGACCTGAATGGTAAGTATTAGAATTAATTACTGAAAACAAGTTACAATCCTGGAAACAAATACATAGTTTTGTTCAATACATACCTGTATGTATTGAACATACAGTACATATCAGCAATTTGGCCAAAGTCCTTTATAAATAATGTGGTATTGTATATTGAACTACTATATTTAAAGTATTCAATTATCAAGTTCTTTGGCTGTAAGCTTGAACTTCCATTGTCACTATTGTATTGTGATACTGGTCAAAATATCATCTGTAATAGAACCAAATTATGGAGTTTAAATTGATGATGGTAGTTGAGCCAAGGACGATCTAAGCATCAAAGGCCAATGCCAATACAAGATTTGTTGGGTCTACACCAAAGACTGTATATATTATAGACCAAATGCATGAATCTGACCACAGCTCAATGTAATGACATGTAAAAATGGAAAACTGACCAAACAAGGTAAGAACTATGTGAATCAACAAGACAACACCAGAAATAATGTTATAATTATTTACCATAGCCAATGTTTTGTTTGCTTATATGGAGGAGGCAGGGCTTAAAATCTTGTACTAGAACCAGCTTGCAGGGAACATGGGATAATTTGGGTCTTAACAATCATACAACCTATGGTCTGCACAGACTGTCCAGAACAATCAGCACCAGACAGTCACAAGCAGGACTTCTTAAGTATGATCCTTACTGTTAAACAGACCCAACAAGAAGCAAGTTGATCCTGATTGGGTTGGTTTGATTGACTTCGGACTCAAACTGATGTAGGACCACAGGGTATTTTGGACACAGGACCTAGACACATCCTGTTTACATGGCATCTTTTAGATTTTTGCTTGCAGTAGATTGCTATAACCATTCGATTGATGTTTTTCCCACAAGGTCTTCAGTTGGAACACTGTAGAACCACAGATTTATCTGAAGTCTCACAAAAGGCACCCTTTTCATGTTTGAAATGCTTTCTGTATTTGCACTTGATGACGCTTCCCTGACAATTCCCTGCTGATCTTCATGCCCCTACTCGTCTCCATTTACATCCCAAAGAGACACTGTACATAAACCAGACAGTCGTTCCTTTTGTAGAGGCAATGATCGTGAGCCTCAAGTTAGTCTTGGTCTCGATTCACCTGGAATGTCAGAGCAGTCATGAAAGGGACGTTTGGTAAATTAAACTAAAAGTTTGAACGTATTTTCTTAAAATTGGATTTCATCATTTATATTCTTCTGCACGATTTGATCCAAAGTTTGATTAACAAACCCTGCTGGTCTTCTTGGTTTTATGTGGAGTAATCCTATAACTATTTGCTCCTGAAATCTCTTTGAGACTCAGAAAGTGCTAAATTAGATTTTTCAGGGTTTTTTAAAAGGTAGCACAGACTGCAGATTGATGTAACACATAAGCTATGATTACTTCAAAGTTAAACACCTTACATGGGGTTTTATTATAGCCACTCACCTACTTGTGGAAGTTTTTCCCACAAAGGTGTCAGTACAGGTAGTAATAGTGTTTCCTTCTCTGCAGCACAGTTTCTCGTCATTTGACTGCTGGAGTGACAGGCAAGGTTTCTTTTATTGCAGTGGGTGGTGAGTTACATAAGGAGGAGAGTTGATAGAGGAACGACTGCCCTTCACAGAGCTCTCCACACAACCTCGGACATCTAAGGGGTGTCAGTAAAATGTTTTAGCCACAGACAGGACGGTCCCATGAGAAAATGCAAGAAGTAACGTCAGGAAAAAAAGACAACATTCAGGATTGTGTCATGTTTTCTTCTGCTAATGAACTATGTGAACAAGTATTAAAGCTTCAACACTGTATTTACCAAATGCAAAAGGCAAACAAGTTCATTTCTGCTGATTTAGTTAAGATTGAGATTTTACAAAAAAAAAAAAAATTAAAACATTCAGGAGTGTGACAGATATCTTACTTTTAGTTGCCAAAAGCATCACTTCATAAAACCAGCTCCACTATTTTCTTGATAAATTAAAAAATTGCAAACTATCTATAAAAGTCACATGTTTTAGCTATACATAAGGATATTAACCATTAATTTACTTTTGCCAGATGTTGTTTAACAGAAAGTCAGGCACTGTTTTAAAACACATTCAAAAACTTTATGTTAAATTATTATTAGATGGACTGATGACAGATTTGACCATTTTAAGTGTTGTCCTAAAATATATCTCATTTTTGGAATGTGACTTTATTATTTCTAAAATCTGAACTAGAGTTTTTGCTTCTACTTACACTTTACACAACAATTTAAAAATAAAATAAATTGTAAATGTATAAAGCAAATAAAAAATAAAATTATACATACAGTATATACAAAGTACACATACAATATATTGTATGTACATACAAAGTACAGTCTGTATATATACACATACATATATACTGTATATATATACATAT
>JARVLU010000646.1:16544800-16558763 GCA_031762415.1 Simpsonichthys santanae
ATCTATCTATCTATCTATCTATCTATCTATCTATCTATCTATCTATCTATCTATCTATCTATCTATCTATCTATATACTGTATATGCATATCTGTCTGTCTGTCTGTCTGTCTGTCTGTCTGTCTGTCTGTCTGTCTGTCTGTCTGTCTGTCTGTCGATCACTTGAGAGATAGATAGATGACTGACTGATGCATCCACAGATGCTAATGCTTGGGATATCACTGAACTGATTATTACCTTTAGGACATTTATTTACTTTCTGCTTGGAAAAATTATAAAAAATATACTTCAATGGTTTACATTTAGACACCAGTAAAATAACTGTCAATCATGCTGACTGATTTTTTTTAATTGTTCTTATTGATTAAATGAAAATGCTCCAGCACAAATGATATACTGTGGTTTCATATACCTGTACTTCATCTTGTTTTATAGTTGTTTCTAATGTATTGCTTTTTTTTTTTTTTTTTCATGCTATTCGACCTGATTCTTCCTTCATGCACGACAGGTAAGCTCCTTTTTATTGCTAACACTTTGGCTCTGGTTGGTTTTCATTCCCCTAACTTGCAGTGTGATCCTTCAGGCTGCTCGCCAAGCATGAAAAACAATTTACTGCAGCCCAACAAGTGGTGGAAACAGAATCTGTACAGTTTCCAACTGAACTGCAGCCAGTGGAGATGCTGGCTCTGTTTGACGTTATAAAGGGCAAACATGTGATTTTTTCAACAGATTAGAGGAGGGTAGGAGAAAATTTCTGCTTCTTGGGTTGTCTCTTATTAACAATTTGATGACTTTTCCTCATAGAACTGAAGCTGATTGTTCCTTTATTATAGCTTTTTGTGTTTTTGACCATTTTGGAAGTGTTATATTTCAACACCTGGATGTTTTGCTTCTGTGTGGCTATTATTTTTAACGCTCAGGAGGTTTATTAGGGCATTTTCTGTGCTTCAGGGAACCATTGCAACGTTAAGCTTTAAGTCACAGCCTTTGGAAGCATTGCATTGTCTCTCTAAGCTTTAAAAAGTGATCCATGTTTGTTAATTTGCTTCAGATCTTCACTGAAACGTTTGCTCATCCTGCTGTCAGGCAGTATTTTACCAGGAATCATCTGAATATTACATCAGATGTCTTTTTGCTGAGCTGATTCAGTAAAGTTCTGAACTTTTAGCAGCTTTTAGTGCTCTTCTCTGAAATATTCAGATTTCCTCGCATAGATGTAAATTGGCTGCACAGTTCAGGAGATGATTGGAGCCAGCTGGAAGCAGCTGGTTGCATCACTTTGTGTGGGATTTATGAGTTGTTAAGTGGTCAGGATATGGTAAAGTCCAGTTGCTGATGGAATCCTTTTCTGGTTTTCCAGATGACGGTGGCTCTCGGCACCAAAACATTTTTCTCATACGTCACAGACTAAACCTAATTTTCAAAATACAGATTTGACCGTTTTATCTTGATCGACATTTTGTTTAAAAGACTTAGTTTTTAGGAATCAGAAAAAAACTAAATGTTTAGGAAACCAGGTGCTTCTTCTAATGTAAGCCTGGTTTTCATCCGTCATGAAAGTATTTTTCACTCGTTTAGAGAATAATTAAACATGTCATTCTATTATTAATAATCCATCAGATGTTATTTTTATTTCTTGGACCAACAGTCAAAAATGTATGGCATCTGGTGTTGCAAGCAGATGTCAGAATAATAAATATTTTGTCCAAAATTTGCTTCGAACTCTATAAAACACTTGTAAAATTAAATACAATGCATCATTTTATATATACTGTATATATACACTGTATATTGAAACATTTGTAGGCATACAATTATGTTTATTTAATTCAGATGAGAGTTGCTGAGGGTTTAGCAGTCATGTTGCTGTTAGTGATGAAGCTAATGCACAGTCAAAACATTACTAAAATGACAGGACTTGTTCTCCTCAAACAGGAGGCTCAGTCTTAGGACCCACCCTCTTCACAATCTACATAGTTAATGTAGGTCAGATCATCCCTGATGCATCCTTACATTTCTATGCTGATGATACAGTTGTTTATTGTTGAGCTAAAACAGTTGCTAAGGTTTTCCAGCTTTTGTAATCTGCTTTTGACATCATCCAGTCTGTCTAGTCATGAAATGAAACTAAACCCATGGTTGGTGCCACTATAAATAAAAACTTTATGAACATTTTCTTGCCGATTTACCTGGTTGGTTAGGTACCAGTATATGGTTAAATTTAGAAACAACTTGGTCCACATGAGTACGTTTTTTATTGACTTTCGCTTAACATAAAAATGCAAGAACAATTTATTTTATGAACTAAATGGTGTATTTATTAACTTAACAATTGAATTTATTCCAAATTGCAATACTTTCATTAGTAATTCTATATATGGAGTTTTATATGATATTGATATACCGTATTTTTCGGACCATAAGACGCACTTAAAATCCTTTAATTTTCTCATAAATCAACAGTGAGCCTTATGTATTAATTCTTGTTGTGCTTACTGACCTCGAACTGAATTTATGTGGTACATGGCCTTCAAAAATCTGTCGGTAACACTTTACAATAAGGTATACAAAATTTGATCAACTACGAGGGAACGCCTCAGGAACAAATCAGGAAGTAATGGGTAGTTAACCAGTACTTACTGGGGAACACACAGCCAAGCCTTAGTGGACTACTGGCTTGTTACCACAGAAACAGAGGAGAAAATGTGAAACGTGATAGTCAGATACTCAGTAAGTGATAGTCAGACACAGTTAAGATGACAGCAGTGCAATATTATGAAATTGCTAATCAGTGGTAAGAATCCGTTAAAATCAGTAATCACTAGGAAACAGGTTTTTGACAATTATGAGCTGTGACATCACTGGGGTTTATTCAGAACCTAAATGGATAATTTATCCTCTGTTTATGTGATAACAAACCAGTAGTCCCCTAATAAGGATTGGCTGTGTGTTCACCAGTAAGTATTGATTAACTACCCATTAGCTCCTGATTCATTTCTCTTTGGTTTACATGGTAATTACTCATTAGATCCTGATTACGGTAGTTCCTTTTCATTTCCCACATAACTAAACAGCAGTCCCCTAATAAGGCTTGGCTGTGTGTTCCCCAGTAAGTACTGGTTAATACCCATTGATTCTTTATTTGTTCCTGAGGCATTCCATAGTAGGTAATCAAATTTTGTGTACCTTATTCTAAAGTGTTATCAGTCTGTCAAAATTAACTTTTTTTGCTTAATGCACCTTATAGTCCGAAAATATGTTGTTGAAGCATCCATCCATCATCTTCACCCACTTTTTTCCTTTTCGGGTTGCGGGGTTCACTGGTGCCCATGTCCAGCCATTACTGTGAGAGGGGTGGGGGACACCTGGACAGGTCTCTAGTCCATCACAGGGACACAGAGACAAACAAGACAAACAACCATCCACCTAGGGACAATTTAGAGTTACCAATCAGCCTAACATGCATGTTTTTAGTATGTGGGAGGAAACCGGAGTGCCAGGATAAAACCCACGCATGCACAGAGAGAACATGCAAACTCACCCAGAATGGTCCCCGGATGAGATTTGATCCGGCGACCTTCTTGCTGAGGGGCAACAGCTCTACCAACTGTGCCACCGTGCCGCCCAACTTTCTTTTAATTACATTTACTCTCCATTTTTGTAAACTTCGTGTCCCCACTGAGAATTCCCTCAGGCTGTTTTGGATGCGGGTGTTTCAGTGTTTCAGGTATTTGCTTTAATGTTTCTTCCAGGAGAGAGTCACATGTAGGGAACACTGTTCTCTGGCCAACAAGCTCCAAACACAGGAATACAAATTGCCTTTGGCGAGGAAATAAAATGGGGTCATCAGCTGGTTGGGTGGTTATTCATTTCCGGAAATGCTGCTGGGCTGAAATCATTGTTTTCTGTGCTCTGACGGTCCAGGCTTATGTTGCAACTGTCTTGTAAAATTGTGTTTTCTCTTATTGTGAGATGGCAGCATGAGGATACCGAGAGGAAAAGCAAATTAATAAAAAAAAAAAAAAGAAAAGCAGTTGAAAAAGATTATACGTCTGACGGCAGTTACTTCAGCCATTTTCATGTTGTTCAAAAAGGTTTTCACAAACGTCACACTGAGGATTTTAGCTTTAGCAGTGAGGAAACGTGATTCGTTTATCGGATAGTTGAAAACGTTAAGAGTCCATTTTTCTTGTTCTAAGCTGGCAGCCGCTGACAGGGCTCAGGGTCCGCAACATGCAGAGTGTCAGACAGCTGAAATTAGCACAACGAATGCTGCAGACCTATTTATCATCGGCAGAGGCTCTCTATCAGAATGTAATTACTGTCCTGTCAATGATTGCACTTCACATATATGAAAAGTGCACGGATAAACATTTGCTTTTCAATAATTCTTTGCTATAAAATAAAAAGTGCAGCTTCCTGCATGTTTATGTTTATTGCTGGGATTCCTCTGTGTTGATATATTAAATGGTTTATAAAGTTTTAAACTTGCATCAAATTTATAGTTACTGTATTTTTTGCCGTATAAGTTGCACCTTTTTGCATAAATTTGCAAATCCTACAGCTTAACTGTATATGAAGTGACTAATATAATGTTTTTTCCCATATTTATAACCCAATTTTTGATGGAGCTCTGACAATTTCCTTCGTTCTGACATGAAAAATATTAAACCCTACCACTTGCAGCTGCTAGAGGGCCCTCAACTAATATGGCAAACCAAGTGTCTCATTAATAGGTAAAAGTGGCTATTAATGAGACACTTGGCTTGCCAAAGAAAGCCACATTCATCTCGATCTGGAACTCCTGGAGCAAGCGTCAAATCAGCTGCATTTCGCTGGGCCATCTAGGCGAAATGCAGCTGATTTGGCCATTAAAGTGCATTTATTAAGGAAAACTTAAACTGAGACACACCTTTGCTGCAATTCAGAGCAAACAAATAATTGTTTTTAAGTGTTGATCTTATTAAATTCTTGTTAAAGTCCTCCCGTGCACGCTCCCGTGGCCGCCATTTGGCAGCCAATCGATTTTTGGCACAACACCGGCCCACGTTTCTGGGTGATCAGCAGTGACACGTAACAAATGTGATGCATCAGCGGTGACGCATAATAGATGCGACTTATACTGCAAAGCGACATATTTATGCTTTTTTCCACTTTATTAAACCTTTTTTGTGCTAATTTGACTGATGCGACTTATACGGTGGAAAGTATGGTACATTTAGGCAGAAAAGACGATTAGGTTTAGTAAACTATAATGATTTGGACTAAAATACATAAGTGATGCTATCAAACTTTATATTGCAACATGTTGTGGTTTATTTGAAAGCTGTGTTGGACTGTTTATTACCAGCTACTGTTTTATGTTCAGTGATGAATTACTAATTTAAGATTAGGAAAACATAATTATTTGAATTAAGTAAGTCAGTTTAACTTGTACACTGAAATCAGAAGCTATGGAGATTTTTTTTTTTTTTTTTTTAAATCTGTAAAGGACACTGTACTTCAAACTACTACATTTAAATGTGTGTACAGAAAGTGCTTTCATAGTAATAGGAAAGCCTAATTAATTGAATTAAAATAGAAAGTTAAACATATATTGGAATGGGTCTTTTTTGCTGGTTATATGTACAGTACAACAGTTTTAAGTTTTAGTTTTAGTTTTGCCCAGAAAGTGCAGGAGCATAATGTGTTGCTCTGCTTTAAAACCTGAAAACACCTGCCTTCATTTATGTTAATGGCTATTTGATCATATTGGCAGATGCTACTTGTTTATGTCAAGGTCTAAAATACTTGGTTAGGTTCAGGAAAAATGTTTGATTGCACCTTTTAACTTTATGAAACACTCCAACAGCTTTCTGCTTTTGTCTTGCTGTCCTCGTGAAGCAAGCTGACAGAAAAGGCATCTGCCGAGAACGCTTGGTGACTAACTCTTGGCATCTGTGTAGAAACTGAAGGACTTTCTTTGGAACTTACTATCTAGCATGACATTTCTGCAAAGATAAACTAAGCTTTAGGAAGAAATCATTGTGACCACTGGTAATAGGGAGCGCTTTATGGAATTATCACTTAATGGAAAATCCAAGGCTCTGAAGACAATAAGTAATGAATTTTACCAAATGCCAATTTTTTTCACTGAGAAGGATGAGGACAGGGTGAGTATTACATGACTTGGTTTGATTGGTCTTTTTGTTTTAATGCGTACAACATGTCAGACAAATAATCTACCCTCTGCATTTGGAAACATATAAGAGAACATGGCAATAACTTTCTATATGTGCCTGCACTTTAGCTGTAGGAGGTGATAAATTGTTTTTCTACTTGTTGGAGCAATGCTCAAGCTTGTGGCACTATAAATAAACCAGCTCTTGCATATTACTCACTACTACTCACTTTCAGTTCCATAAGCATAATAATATTGTTCAATTTTACTCAGTAAAGCTGAAGAATTGAGCAATTTATGAAATTCCCACACAGTCCAACAACTTGCACCCGCTTTGAATGTTATCACCTATTAAATGGTCCATTATTAGTTGTTATCATCCCCATAGGTTGCGTTCAGACTGCCCCTCCTGTACCTCCTCTTCAGAAACCAAAGTACACTGGTTAGTAAAATGTAATCGTCAATTGATTTGGATTTTTAAGCATATTGAACATTTCCAAATTTCTCTGATGCTTACATTTGAATAAATGAACAACAAACTTTGTACAACAGCTGACTTTGTATTAAAACCATGTTATAGAATGTATAAAACAGTATCAAAGAAAAGCACTGCACACCGATAGATTGTTATGGAAGCGTTTAACTACCGTTTAACGTATCAATGACATGTACCTAATGGCATGTCATGTATCATTGGGCACTTTTAAGTGGGTATAATGAAATTCTTAAGCTTTTCTAGTGGGTATACTCCATATACCCGAGTATCACGTAGACTACACCACTGTATTGGATTTAAAGGTACGTTGTTAGCCATGATAATACAGTCATGTGGTTTGCTTAAGGGTTATGGGTAGAGGGTTATGTTCAGGGTCAGTGCTCTAGGTCAGGTGTAAGGTTAGGTTTAGGAAAAGGGTTAAATACAGCTAACAAAAAAAAAAGTTTTTCAAAGACTACTGTACTTATACGACCCAAAGAAGATTCATAGCTTCGTCTTGTTTTTACGTTCTTCCAAAGGTTTAGCTGTACCACACCTGGACATGTTTCAAATTCATCCTGTTGTCCCAAGCTGCTTTGACAATGCTTATAGTGTTTCAGCCTCTAAATATTGAATCAAAGGGAAAAAATATACATGTACATAAAAAAAAAAAAGATCCATGAGGTCTTGAAAACATTAAAAAAATTCTCAGATCTGAGGTACATTTTAAAGATGAGGTGTAGCCACATCAACCCACATGTGTTAATTAATTGTATTTTTCTTCACACATCTAACCCCATTTAAAAAAGCACAAAGGCCTTTATTGGTACAACAAGGAGTGTGCCCTCTTTAACTCTTGCTATACGTTGTTATAATCTCAGTTTATGACCACACGGTTAAATCCTGTTAGTATTCATGTGGTGGCTGCCCTCTGCCTTTTACATTTGTCATTTCGAAGGAAATAATTAGCTAATGGAGTGTGTGTGTGTCTCAGGTCAGTTTAGTCTGAGGTGGATTTCTAGTTGAACGATTCAACCAGCACCCCAATTCCATTTAGCCTGAATATGATTTAACTCAGTGAAAGTTGGCTGCTTTCAAACAGTCTCTTGAATAGATGGATGTTTGAGCACACAGAGGAGCAACTACCATAAATAATACAACAAGGAAAATGCAAAATGCGATTTGTTTTTCCAGGCTAAATATTTAGGCACTTTTTTTTTAGGCTTAAAAATCTAAAATACCACCAACCCTCCCGCCACCCCCACCCCCAAAACAGACAGTGTACTGTTCTAATTATAAGCGCTGCAGGGCTGGACTCATTATCTTGTAGTTATCCACCTGTTTTTTTTTTTTATTTTATTTTATTTCTCCCTTCGGATACCCTGCAGAGTTGATTTGCAGTGCAGCTCTATGAAGCACACATGTAAATAGCGTTATATAACGCACTGTAAGGAGACACAATTCCGCAGAGTGTGTTTTATTAAAAATGCCTCTCTGCAGCGTCATCACTGAACAACTCTCAGCTTGTACCATGAAGATGTACGGCCGTTGTCTTACATATTGGCTTCTGTGTTCCTTTACATAGAACAAAGGGCATGCCAGCCCCTCGGTGGTGTGCTTACAGATCCATTTTGCCAGGGCTGCATAGTTGTTTTTTGGCTGTAAAGAGGTAATCAGCTGGATGCTGTTGGATGACTGCATTCTGAAAGTCAGCAGCCAAAGTCAAGGAAGAAACTGAAAAATACAAGAAGTGGGAATTAAAAAAAGTCTGCTAAAGCTTTGTCAACTTGGTATGGTGGTATCTGAGTGACTCGTGTAATGTCCACCTGAAGTTTATGGCAAAAGATCAGGCCTTTCAAAATTACCGTATTTTCCGCCGTATAAGTCACATTTATTATACGTCACTGCTGACCCCGCTCCAGGAAACGTGGGCCGGTGTTGTGCCAAAAATCCATTGGCTTCCAAATGGTGGCTGCAGGAACGTGCAAGGGAGGACTCGCGGTTGTATTTCTTTGACATTTAATAAGATTAGCACCTAAAATCAATTATTCGTTTATTCGATATTATAGCAGAGGTGCGTCCCAGTTTAACTTTTCCTTAATAAATTCACTTTAATGGTCAAAACAGCATAATTTCAAAAATCGATTGGTGGTTGCAGGAGCGTGGCAGAGGAACGCTGTGCAGCTGGAGTCGAATGGATGGATGGATGGGATTGATAGACAATGGGTTGCGCTCCGCCGCAGAGGAAATGCACCCGGTGGGAGCCAGCCAGACATGGGGGGGGAGTTCCCCATGAGGGGGGATCCTCTGCTGTCAGTCGTCCTTTCCATCAGGTTGAATTCCCCAGGCAGACTGTACAGACCCCACCCATTTATGCATTTTCTGTCTGCTGCTCGATTACTGTTTTGGGCTTCATATTTTATTAACTGCAGTTTGTGATCTGCAAAATAGGATTTTCTGTTTGGGGGCATTTTGCTTGACAACTGAGAAAAAAAAAACAGTTTCTCTCAGTTGTCTCTAAATGAATGTTTGTGTGCGTGTGAGGTAGCTTTAGTTGTCAAAAGCCTTAGAGGGCCCTCTTGCGCCTCTAGTGGCTGCAAGTGGTAATGTTTGGTTCATGTCAGTATAAATGAACAGCAGCAGTCCAGTCCAAAATGTGTCATAAATATGGGAAAAAGAGTATAAGTCGCTTCGGCATATAAGTCCCAGGGCTGACAAATCTATGCAAAAAAATATGACTTATACGACAGAAAATACGATATACAATTTTATCCTTCAGACCCAAATAAATTCAAATATTTTCTTTTCTCACAATGCTTCACAACAACAAGTTTCCCATTCACACAAATATTTAGACACATCTACTCGGGAATGATCATAAAAGCTAAGCAAATAATTCCTTATCTAAGAAGATTCATAACATTTTAGTAAAACTTAACTGGAGTATGAAAGCTTAGAAGCTTATCTTAGACATAAACATAATCTTAGATTAGATTAGTTTGTCAAAATTGTAATTATTTTGACAAGAATATAGTTAATTTGATTTTAGAATAACTAATTTTAGTTTAGTTTAGCTTAGCTCAATTTATTGAAGCTTGTTTTAGCTTAGCATAACCAATCCAGTTGAGGTAGCATCTGATTAGGATGCCTCCTGGTTGCTTCCTTTTGGAGGCTTTCCAGGTAAGTCCCATTGGTAAGAGACCCAGAATTCGCTGGAGGGATTGTGGGAACGCTTTCAGGAGAAGCTGGAAAGTGACACTGAGGAGAGGGAGGTCGTAGCATAACTAATCTCAGTTTAACTTAGCTCAGCTATTTTTCCAAACTTGCCCTTTTGGGACATCATAAAGAACATAAATAAGTACAACTTTGCAAAAAAAAAAAAAAAAAAAAAATTTGACGCAGCAACTTGAAGTGCATCACAGATGGTGGAAAGTGTCCACATCTCCCTGTCTAATCAACTCAACAGAAATCAAGAATCACTTGAAAGTTGAAGGTCTAAAGTTGGAGTCCCAACTTCTGAACCACATTAATTCTTGTCACTCTCAACTAAATCTGAACAAGGTTAGATGACTAAAATGTTCACTTTCAGATCAGGTTCACTCATTTTGACTTTGAAGTCTAAGGAAAGTATGGATGTTAAATATATAAGCAGAATTGTGCACTCAATGATTTGTTGAATGCATCTTCAAAGGAGCAAGACGACTTCTTGTTCTGGTGAGATTCTGATGAAGAATTTGTTTTTCACCAGCTGATTTAATGCAAGGAGGAAATGAGTTCATGAAAACATCTAATGGAAACTTGTGTAGTAGCTACTGAGAACTGTCACAGAAGGATATGCTCAAGAATAAAACGGCAAGAAGTGGAATAAAAAGGCCTTTTTATTTCATTTTAAGAAAAAAGGCCGGTCCTCAAATGCCCCTGTTGGCCTTCCAGTGGCTCGGCTCCAGGCCAGGTCGTCAGCCTTCCTCACATCAGCAGGGTGAGGCGAACTGAGCAGAGGGGTCACGGCTGGACAATCCTCTGTCTGCACGTCTCCTCCAGACCTTGCTTTCCTACTTAGAACTGTCAGGAAAAAGATAAAGGGGCATTACTGTAGAAGTTCACACACTGAAGCACGGCTGATTTTTAACCCACTTCCACCACAGAAAATATACAATAATAGAGAAATGTAAGAGCTCATTGTGCCATTTTAGTAAAAACCATTCAACTGGTTTCATGACCTTTTCCAGTTAAAAACATACTAAACCCATAGGGTGCAATGGATTTTAAATGTTTTCTTGCTTTCGTAGCATCCAGTCCCACCAGGAAGAGGCTCAGTATCTGGTTTGAGACTGTGGTGTTGTGAAAGCTTGGTGACCTATAGAGAAACAAAAGAATGCTGCACAGACGGAGCAAAGTTTGATCAAATTTGTGGAGACTAGTTTTGTTCAAGTGACTAAGTTCTCTCCAAAGGGCAGTTTTATCAGGATGTGTTGCATTTGGTCACACCCATGCAGAGTTGCATTTGGGCCAAAAAATCCAACCCGACCCTGCCCCAGCCTGTAGCCATCATTTCCGAACCACACCCAACCGGACGAATTAACAGTAATTACAGGTACGAACCCAAATCCCCCACCCCCAGACATTTTTTATTAAGCTTTGACGGCTTATGTAGTTATTAATGGTTGGCGGATGCATGCGGCTAAGGGGGCAGAAGATCAGAGCCGAGGAGGTGTTTGTCCTTTCATGGCCTTCAAAGCACATTAAATCTCTGCTTCTGTCTGCATTCTGCATTATTCAGACACGGACCCTGCTCTGACATGTCGGATATTTTGTGATCTCACCTGTTTAGGTCGTCGGTCGTTTACGTCCGCTAGGTAATGAATGCCCATTTGTGCTGATGGATCGCTGGCAGTTGTCCATCCGAAGCTTAACTTAACTTTTTACCTTTTCAAGGCCAGTCAGCGTGTGGTCATATGACCGCGTGTGGCTGGTGATAGTATGGCAAGCCATGTTGCCATATAAGGTGATCGTCAGCCGCGTGTGTCCGCTGACGCAATCAAAAGTTCGACACCAACCCGGCCCACACATTAAGCACATTATTATGGCCCAGCCCTAATCCAGGTTGGGCGGGGTCGGGTTCTGGGTTCATGTGAGAAATGACAGCTCTACACTCATGTTAAAGTTCCAACATGCATTGTTACTGCTTGCTATGTAGACAGAAAATAGATTATTGATATTTGTGGCCAGAGCATGCAGCTTCTCTTTCAAGACTAAAAGTTTTAGTTTTTCCTTCATTGAACAAGACACCTTCTTCAATTAATCGTGACGTATCCTAAATTATTTCATGTTCTTAGTGCTTTGAAGTTTATAATAATTTGTCTGAAATCACTGCTATTTCAAAAACGCTTAAAGCAAGAGTGCTTCTGTGTTTGGGGTTTGAAAGCATTCAGTGAGGCGTTCTGAGAACACTGAAATGAAGTATGACAGTTTATATCATAATGTGGCATGAGGTAGAACCTATTCTGCAGAGAGGACTTGGAAACTTGTGGATAACATAAAGGATATTTATTATTATCAACAAAAAGGGCAAAACTTATACGTCGGGAGTGGATCACAAGAGGAGAAGAAACAGAACATGACACCTAGACGGACAAGTCAGGGACAAATAAGAAGATGCAACGACTCAATAAATAGGAACACCAGTAAAAGACAATGAGGAACACCTGGGGTGATTGGGATAAGAAACAGGTGTGCAGGAGCTGGAAAACATAGGGATCACAGAACACCACACATACACACCCCTCACAGTTTATAACAAAATAATATGGAGACTTTTAATTCATGCTCTTAACCATAGACATTTGAACTTTGAATCCATTGTTGAGTGTAAAACTTCATAATTTTAGTCATAATAAACACACTTGTGGCAGCTACTTTGTTTTTATCTATGAAATTGAGTCATCAATTAAAATTTATCCTAATTTAGTTACGGCATATCAAAGTGTAAGCAGAAAGCGTCTGTTGCATCTTTTTCTTTGTCACAAAACATGTTTTATAGGTTTCAATTTCTTTTTTTGTGTGTTTTCAAGAGAAAACAAGTGCATATTGGGTGTTTCTCATGCTCTTAATGCCCCGTACACAGTGGATGACCCTCACTATGATGTAAAATCACATGCACAAAGATCATGGAGGGGTATGAGCGTGCATTAATCCTTTGCAGCGAGGTCGTGGCAGTTTATCATCGTGGTGCTCATGTATCTGTGACATAGAGCTCCCATAGTTTGATCACTGAAAGTTTAAAGCAGGACTGGCCTTGTTAGCATCATGCCATGGCCAAGACCACGACCACGGAAAGTTATGGAAACAATCTCCCATGTGATACCTGTTGTGGCAGCATCGTAACACCTTGGCATTGCGCCGCTCGGGGTGGCTGCATGTTGGAGTATATCTTTTACATTTATACTGAAATTTTGTTTTTGAAAACTTCAATTTCTCTTTTTCTGGTTGTAAATCTCTTTTTTTTTTTTTGGTTGATTATTCCCTCTGGGATCGGATGCTGTGTAGCTAGAATGATTTTTACTGAGACTTCTTTTACTTTTGGACATTTGTTATGATGCGTAACCATAACAACAAGGTGGTTTTCTACAACTGGGACCAGCTGATTAACATCTCAAAAGCTCAAGTAATACCTCAGCTACAGCTCCAAATCCCAGAGGAGTTGAAAAGGAGGTGCCGTGGATGCATTTCCATCTACCTGGCAGCAGTGCTTGAGTGTGCGACTGCCAAGATCTTGGAGGTGGCAAGAAACACGGCCTGTGACAGTGGACGGATCAGAATCATCCCTCGACATCCACAAGGACAAGGAGCTCAGCTGCTGGGAAGAGTGGCCATCACTCGGGGAGGAGTTCTGCATGGCATTCAGGCAGTCCAGCTGCCCAAGAAGACCGAGAGAGCTGGATCCGGGTGTAAGGATCTGCTTCTGCAGCCAGTTTTTTCAGAGCCACTGTGGGATGGACAGCTGCAAATCCTTCCTGCCCACTGACAGCATCTATAACAACTCCAATGAAACCAGCATGATGAGCTACAACAACAATTATTTTCCCTTTGGGATTAATGAAGTATTTTTGAAATGAATCATCTGAACATGGTCCTAACATTAAAACTACATAGCAGCATTCTATTTTAAGTAGGGATGCACGATATTGGATTTTTGGCTGATAACCAATACCGCTATTTATATATGTTCCTTTGTCAGAACAAAGCCTCTTGTTTAGGCTTATTTGCTACAAAAATTGTGCAACAGCTGTAAGAGCTGGTGACATATATTCAGTAACAGCCATATGATA
>JARVLU010000646.1:16560755-16571042 GCA_031762415.1 Simpsonichthys santanae
CTACTTGTACTACTATTCCTACTTTGCAGTTTTTCACTTATTGCGGGGCTTCGGTACAGATCCCCTGTGATAAATGAGGGCCTACTGTACTCTTTACCATTTTCAGGAAACTTTTGTAAATGCATGTGGACAAACGAAGCCTGCTGTGTGTTGCTTTGGGATCAGTAAAGATTGCAAGATAATAAATGAGATATGATCTAAATAATTATCAAAAGATTTTCAGTCATGTTGAATTGTGTTTGCCTTTGAGCTAAAATCTTTGAAGAAGCTATTTTTGTGTCATATCAATAATTGTATTCATCAATCTCAGCATTTAAACCATTCCTTTGGAGATGACACCTCTTTGGTTCCACTGCTACGTCTCTTTGAAGATTTGACCACAACTATGAAATTTAATTTTACTGGTTTTAATACACACAACAGAAAAGGCTAGTTTCAGCAGTTTTACTGTCAGTTTTCTGCAAATGTTTGAATGATGGTACAACGAGGAGCAAAGCATGATTAGATTAAGATGCTTCATGTTTCCAACTTCCATCACAAGTGGGATCTTTCTCTCAGATCCACCAGAATTTCTTCGGAATACCTTTAGGACGAGTTGCTTTGAAGAAATATGATGAGTCGGTTTGATAACAATAAGCATTTGAAAAATAAAACTTAAATAAAGTCAGAGCAAAGTTTACTTTTATTTTAAAAATTAAATGTCTCAATTATATATCAAACAAAATGGCCTATCCTATATGCACACTTTAAAATGATGCTGTGTTACTTCAACGTGGGAGACTACATAATATAATTTCCTACAAATAAAAAGAGAACTCACTCAGGCAGAGCTCAGTGTTTTAATTCTGGTAAAAATCTATACAGTATATTTTTTCTTTCTTTACATGAATATGCTCTTTTAGTTTGTCTTAAAAAAAACACTGAATGTTCAAATTCATTACATACTTTTAGCATTATAATGTCACCCTCACTGGCAAAAACAACCACATACTCAAAGTGGCCCATGGGCCACCAGTTGATAAGCTCTGAACACATTTTATTTAGTGATCAAAGGAGCAGAAATGTCTCTTTTTTATCAAAAATCTTGCAGAACCCTGATGTAAGAAGATGCTAAAACATCTTATAATAAGTCTGATGTGCTCACATTTCACTGAACTGCGTGGCACAAATATCAGTAAGGTATTACAATGAAATGGATTCTATTTTCTAAACAAGTTCTGTATAAACATCATTATCCAGTATATCACCTTCAGTTTGTAATTAACCTGAGCCTGACCTGCAGCGGTGACCACAGCTCACCTGATAATCAGCATTGAAAAATACTCTCAGGTGTTGTGGTTTTGAGGAAGGGAGGCGAGTATTTATCGATTTTTCTGCAGGTTGTGATGGCAGAAATCATTCCTCCAGCTGGAATGTGGTCACCGCCTTGAGGAAATCATGCATTGATCTCACTCCACCAACAGCTTCATCGTAGAAATACCATCTCTAACGACATATATGGAAACAGTTGGTTTGAGCAAATGTGTCCTTTGCAGAGTCACCATGACCAGTTTAACCAGGATGCACAGCTAAACGTCTGCACTTCATAAGGGCTGGAGGCAAATGAGCTGCTTTCTGATTCAGTTACTTCATCAGAGCTGCAGTTTGAGTCAAGCTGTGCAGCGCTTTAACAAGAACATCTTATTCTGTGGGGCAATTAAAAGTTAAAATAAAGAGCAAGGACAAAAAAAAAGACTGAGATCTTGACTTTATTTAATTTTTTTCACAAAAAAAATATATTTAGCTAGATGGTAAACCCCAAAAATATACAAAACAAAACAAAAACAATAAAATAGAATAAGCTTTTTTCCCCTCCTCAACACAGTTTGTGAACATTTTGGCTTGAAAAGACAATTTTATTGTCTCAGTGCACGTTAAAATAACTTCTACTAACATTTAGTATGGATGAAATTAAAAAAAAAAAAAAAGCTGGCACTTTAATTATTTAAAAACTTTTTGATTAAACATTTAAGGTTGTGAGTCGTTTAAATTGTCAGACAGTTGGATACAATTTGATCCAACTCCCTACATTATTATATTTAATACAGTTTGGTACAAAACAATGGTTTATAGAAAATGATGCAATGCAAACACAGTATGACACATTATATGAAACTATACAAAATACTTTTTGTTCAGTAAATTCGTTTTGGACTCATTGCTGTCTGAAGAGCGTCCTTTGCTCAAGTTCTATAAATATCTCGTGAAAGCATAAGCTGACTTGAGTTTTAATCGATTTTAAAGCTTTTTAATGATTTTCCATGATCCCCAGTAGATAAACTTCACAATTCATATTGTTAAAAAAAAAAGAATAATAATGTGCGTAAATAACTTGCACTTATTTGCAGATCAGAAATCTATTAGTCAATGTGCCTGTGTTGATGCTCTCATGTATCTCTCTTTCCTGCCTTTACATGTTTCTTCAGCTCATGCCTGAAGATATTAAAAGATATGAACATCAAAATCAACTAAACAATCACGTCACAGTCCTGCCGTAAACATGTTGGGTGCATTTTCATTAAACTGGGAAACCAGGTTAGAAATTTAAATCTGGAATGTCAACAAAAATAACATTTTGAACTTATGAAGCCCAAACCAACACAGCTGCATAACCTGCTTAAATAAAGGTTGAACGAATAAAACATTAATTTGTTGTCAAACCTAATGTTTTCCACATCCCAAACTAAGCTTGGTGCTTTAACCTTACCAAGCACATTTGATGCTTTCTATAGCAAAGTTTGCATGCACCGGGATTTTCAGTACTTGAACATATTCTCAATGTTCTCACTAACTTTTCGAGTAGAAGGCTGGAGTCTTTTCTCATCATCAACAGTGCATGTAGATGTTCATGTGGTGAAATGGTTGGTGAACGCAGACTGTTGAAACACTGATCACCGATGAGAAAGTCTTACCAGCATCACAGACATGAACAGAGTCAAGCTGCTGTCAATCAATTTTGTGGAGGGAGAATGAGACCCGTGTACGGTTAAAAAAAAAAAATAAATAAAGTAATGAGTCCTTTGTTGCAGAATGATATTAATTTAGCTGAACGTGGTCTGCTCATCAGTAACAGTTTGCACATTTTACAATCAGCTGATGTTCTGCAGCAGCTGGAGCTCAGATGAAAACTGGTCCCGTAGGAACCTCCATCTTACATTTCTCAGGAAGTTTGTAAATATTAATCTGTTCTGCATGTATTTCACATTTGTCTACTTTTTAGTTATTTTCGTTTTCTCTGCTTAGTTATTGTTTACTCTGTATAATGTTAAATCTTAACGTTATTTCTCTTCCAACTCTTTATATTCTATATCTCAGCCCAGCTGTTCGTTCCCTTCATAAAGTCTCAGTACCAGTCCACACCAGTGCATTTCATCTTAGCTCAGGCTGCTGGTGCTAAAAAGTGCAAATGCTGTTTATTTATCAGCAAACCATGTTATTCTGCAACAGATAAGTAATTTATTGACTTTTTATCCATGTACCTCTATGAGTACCAGAGCAGTGAGGTGAGGGAGGGGGGAGCAGGTACAATCAGTCTAAAGCGGAGGAGGAAGACGAGTTGAAGGGGCCGACCTTAGCGTTTGCTTACAGGCCAACTGTGAGATGTAAAATAAATTTGAAGCAAAGTTTTTGGAAAATCCATAAGAATTTCTTTGTATTTTCGTAGACATGAAAAATCCATATACAGTAATTCATAGAAAATCCTTAAGATTTGACATGTATGACAATAAAATGAAGTGTACCACATTCAACAAAACGGGAACAGCTTTTATTTTAAAATTGTTTCCATCAGTCAGTGCAGGCGGTGAAATCGCCACTCGCCACTTGTTATTGAGAAGACAGTATTGAATACTAATCAAAATATGCTGACAAGATGGCAGCGATGGGATAAGACGCATTGACGGGCTCCCGCTGATATTCTTGCTACCTTTACGTTGAACAATCTGTTCAACACTAAACTTGTGTCTATATATAAATATAATTAAATATCTGTCGTCTGTTAACGTCGAACAACAGGTTTGTTCATAAGCAGAAGAACAGCAGGTGTTTCAATGAAAAGGTGATCAAGTATGTTAATGAGAAGATGAACAACAGGTGTGTAAATGACAGACGTGCCAATGAAAAGATGATTTTTACTGAGCAGATGAACAGCAGGTGTGTAAATGAAAAGATGAACATGTCAATTAGCAGATGAACAACAGGTGTGGTTACGAGAAGATGAACAACAGATTTATTTATATGCAGATGAACGGGTGTGTCAATGAAAAGAAGAACAAGTATGTTAATGAGCAGATGAACAACAGGTCTGTTTATAAGCAGGTGAACAACAGATGTTTTAATGAAAAGATGAACATGCATGTTAATGAGAAGATGAACAACAGGTGTGTCAATGAAAAGATGAACATTTCTATGAGCAGGTGAACAACAGATGTGTTAAGGAGCAGATGAATATGTGTTGTAATTTGCAGGTGAACAACAGATGTGTTAAGGAGCAGATTAATAATTTGCAGGTTAACAGCAGGTGTGTTAATGAGCAGATGAACAACAGGTGTGTCAATGAAAAGATGAGCACGTTAATGAGCAGATAAACAACATGTGTGTTAATAAACAAATGAGCAGGTGTGTTAAGGAGCAGATGAATATGTGTTTTAATTTGCAGGTTAACAGCAGGTGTGTTAATGAAATGAACAACAGGTGTGTCAATGAAAAGATGAGCACGTTAATGAGCAGATAAACAACTTGTGTGTTAATAAACAAATGAGCAGGTGTGTTAAGGAGCAGATGAATACGTGTTTTAATTTGCAGGTTAACAGCAGGTGTGTTAATGAGATGAACAACAGGTGTGTGTCAGAATTAGAGTGTCAGAGTGTGTGTGTCAAGGGAGCTTCATGGAAACACAAAAAACTGACTGAACAGTAACAGAAAACATTGGAAAAACAAGGCAGTTAAGAAAAAGAAAAAGACAAAGTTAAAAAAGAAACCCAACAAATGACATCATGTTGCTAAAGTTATCCTGTTTTCTTCAACTTATTATATTTAGAAAGTTGCACAAATGTTGAGGATCTTAAAGTGTTTCAACATACTTCCTGCTAAATTGGCGTTTACCATATTTTTTGGACTATAAGGCGCCCGGATTATAAAGCGCTTTAAGTGAAACAAAACAGATAAGTCAAACTTTACTCAACTCATTCATAATAACCACATAAAATGGGTTCGAGGTCAGAAAGCACAACCAGAATCAATACATAAGACGCGCCGGATTATAAGGCTCACTGTTGATTTTTTAGAAAAATAAAGAATTTTAAGTGCATCTTATAGTCCCCAAAATATGGTATTTTTTTTTTCTTCATATATCTCAAAGAAAACTCAGTTTCTAAAAAAGTTTTTCTGCAGAAAGTATCAGCTCCACCCATGTGATGACCTAATACGACAGTAGTAACTCCTGGGCCGTGGCAGAGGAGAAAGCCGGAGCTCTTTCATCCTGAACTGCTCTAGCATCAGTGGCTTCTGTCAGCCAGAGTTATGGTCCAGACTTATGGGGAATCCCTGCGCTCTGACTGTGCTCCTCCTTCTTCCTCTTGCCTGTTCACCCTAAATCAGCTCGAGTCTCCATGAGCTGCCTTCTCTTCCTCCCTCAATCTCAAGGCAGCTATTAACAGGGGCGACTTGGGCTGCAGCCGTGCATGACAACACCGCCGTCTAATCCTGCTGCTGCTGTTCGAACAGGGAGAGAAGCGTGCTCAGTTTAAAAATAATCTGTTTTCCTCATTCGGACTTAAATAAAAATAATCTACTAATAATGTGCACTTAACTCCAATATTGTCTGGATGAGAGCTCTAAACCAGTTTACTCGAATGTTCCTCTAAATGAAACAGAAATGGGAGTCTGGAAGAAAATATCTTCACTTTGAGCTTGAAAATGTCTAAACAGTTACAGTCTGTGTCATTCTGTATGCAAACAGTGTGGAATTATCAGGATTCACATTGTCACATTACTGTGCACAATGCTGGTGGAAAGCATTACATTTTCTTGTCAGTTTGTTTATGTCTATGTGCAAATGTCAGCGGCAGCTGAAAATAAATTGTATTTTGGTCATTTTTGTGGCAACAACAAATATTTAATCACCCAAATCAGACAAAACATTAAAAACCCTGTTTAGAAGAGAAGATGGACGTGGCACGTTCGCCTGCAGAATAGGAGCCGAGCAGGAGGAGTTGTTGCTCCAACAGACGTGGGAGATGGACGGTGAGAGGCACTTCACCTATTTTCGCACGACTGCTGCTCATTGTGATGACTTCGTCCATCGGATCACTCCGTTGATCCAGCATGCAGCGGCACACAGCGTGCCACTCACAGTTCAGGAGGGATTAGCTTCTGGGAGCTCACAGGCTGTTGTTGCCGTGCTCAAAATGGGAATACCCACAACTTCATTGATTTTATTTTATTTTTTCCCCCCAAGACGACCAAGGCGATCTGGCAGGCTTTGAAGGATGAGTTTGTGGTGTTTTCATCACCTGCCTTAATGGAGAACATTGCGCAAGATGTTTGGACGCTGTGGAACTTTCCAAACGGTGTTGGAGCAATTTTATAGAAAACATATAAAAATCAAAGCTCCTCCAAGAGCAGGAAGTGCCTTTTTTACTGCCAAGGTGGACACTCCATAGTTTTGATGTTGATGTATGATGCCAGATACAAATTGACAATGATTGTCGTTGCAGCATATGGCCGAGAGAGCGATGGTGGAGTGTTTGATCAGAGCTGTTTCAAAAATACTTTCAAAGATGGACAATTATCTGCAAATCTTTCTGGCAGCAATGCTAAACAACAAGTTCAGTTCACTTGAGATTAATTTGTTGATACCTCTGGATTTCTGTTTTACCTAGATATTTTGGGAGAATGTCAACAGTTTAAATATTTTTTTTTTTCTAGTTTCTCTTTTGTGTTTTTATTTTTGCCGATCGCAACCTCACAATGAGTTATAGCAAATGCTTTTGGGATCCTAGCAGCAAGGTGGAGCATCCTATTGGCCGCTCAGAGTCAGTACCAGAGAAGGTTGAACATATGGTGAAGGCCTGTGTGCCCCTACACAACTACCTCACCTGTGCAGATGCCTCAAATGCACCACCTATATATAATTCAACCAGCACCACCTGTAATTCAACCAGTGCCACAATAAAGTGCGGTTCCAGAAAGTACCGTAATTTCCAGCCTATAAGCAGCTATTTTTTTTTCACACACTTTGAACTCCATGGCTTATATAATGCTGCTGCTAATTTATTTATTTATTTATTTATTTATTTATTTATTTATTTATTTATTTATTTATTTATTATTTTGATGGGCTAATGCCATCAAAACATTTAGCTCCGTCACACCCAGGCGCTCACATAGCTGCTCAATATACGTCTCTCTTGGCGGGAAGCGATCGATGACTTCCTGATAGGCTGCTGTATTTTTTTTCATGAGCTGTGCTACTTACACTGTTCAGAAAAATAAAACATTTATTGTATTTGTGTGTGTTACTGTTATGCATACAATTAAAAGTAAAAATAAAATCTTTCTGTGTAAATATCTCATATTACAACGTGAACATCCGCAGCTTATAGATAAATGCAGCCTATATTTGTAATATTTTTATTTCCTTTTTAAATTGAGCGGGCGTAGCTTATATTCAGGTGTGCACATTAGTGCAGAAATTATAGTATTTGTTGTCCAGCATTTAATATATAGCTCTAAACATAAAAGTTATAAACTACCTTACACTTTTACATGTTATGTATTTGTGGTTCAAGATGTAAAAATATTACAAAAACACTGCACTCTATTCACTGCTCATTAGAATCTTTTCCATCTGAAACTGTGGTGTGTGTGACATTCTTTTATGGCAATGATGCAATATAATGATAAAAAAGTTAGCTTTATTATTTTGAAGTACATAAAAACATTTATCTCATTCAGCTCTCTTTGCCGAACGTCTCATTTTCTATACTGAACCTTAGTTTTCACAACTGAATTTACTGTAATTGTAAAAAAAAAATTAAATTTACTGTACAATGAACAATAGCTGTTCATTGTAACACATTTACTGGTTTACCTTAGTACAACATTAACACACGGGTTCTGCAAATAAAACCTGTACAGTAAGTTAAACTTCCAATTTAATTTTGCTCCAAGGACTTGAGGATACCAAAACATTTATTATCCATTGAATACCGTAATTTCTGGACTATTGAGCACACCCAAATATAAACCACGCCCACTAAATTAATAATAATAATAATAATAATAATTTGTACATATACAGGCCATGCTTGTCTATAAGCCGTGGGTGTCCATATTGTAACATGAGATATTTACAGGAAGTATGCCGTTAGCTGTCCTCCATCACGCAGCTGCCTTTCGAACCCAGTTGGTGGTAGTGGATTTTTTTAACCTTGCTTCGCTCTCAGGATTGAGACTTGACCTGAAGTTACTCTTTGCATGCAGCCAGTTTGGTCAGCGGTTTCTCGCCACCAATCATCCAAGCCTTTCACTGAGCTCGGAGTGCCACATTAATGCACAATTCCCACTTATTTCAAGTGGCTGCACATATTTTGTTGTGTAAGCTCATTAAATCACAAGGACCCTCCCCCCAAGAGAGGCGTATAGTGGGAAGCTATGTGAGCACTCAGGTGTGACGAGGCTAAATATTTTGGTGGCATGAAGCTTGTTAGCTCATCAAAAAAATAATCCATAACTTAGCCACAGCATTGTATAAGCCACGGTGTTCAAAGCGTTTGAAAAAAGTAGTGGCTTATAGTCCAGAAATTACGGTATTTTGACACTGAAGTAACTTCTAAGGCTAAAATTAAACTCAAATTAGTTTGAACGGGAACGTTTTGTGGAAGTCTCAAAACCAGAACTAGCCATCAAAGTTGCTGAATGTGTCCTATTCTCTCCCACAAATGATGCACTAATATATTCCATGCACAAAGTTGTTAAATCTGTTATAAAGTTTAATTATTTTTGATCATTTGTAAATGTTTCTTTACATCATACACTTTTGCTCCTCTGGGATTATCATGATTGTATTTCTGGTAGCATAATGAAAAAGCTATCAATATAGATGATGTATTGGAAGAATAAAACAAAACCAAAGTGTCATATTGTGGTTCGTCAGTTTTACGGAAAAGCCAGCTTCGAGTTAGAAAGTCTACCAGGGTTATGCAAACATGCTCAGTTGTGCTAATAATAGAAAGTGTAATCTAATGCTCTTGAAACAGGTAGAAAAATATAAACGAATAACTCCCAGCCATCAATCATTGAAGTAAATTACAACAAATCTCATGTGATTATCTCATTCATTTCTGTTATTTTGGCCAAACAAGCCTGATTGGGTTTGACTTGGGAGCCTGTTTTGTTGCTCGCCTCTGGTTAACACTTCATCACTGCTGGCTAACATAACAGAGCCACTTTTATTCATTCTGCCTCCCGGAACAAGACCTGATGTGTTAAATTACTGTCTCTGGAAAAATTAAAAGTTAGCAGGATGATATAGCAAGCCACCGAGCTACAGGCCCATCTCATTTTCCTCTCGTGAGCATACCACACGCACTACACACCCATTCCTACAGGTTTGTTATTGCACATTTATTTCACACCTGTCACACAGACTGTTAATTATTCATGCCTAATAACCAGCTCCGCGGGCCTAAATCTGCACCCGACATCTTATTTGGTAATATCAGGTGCCTTGATTTGTTTTCTGGAATAAAAATTCAGGATATAAAGCTGGGTGACATGCACCTATTTGGTAAGAGTTATATCTGTTAAGCCGTTTAAGTTGTAAACCATGTCATTTTTCACCCAACGGGGGAGCTTTTAGAGGGGAATTTTTATTGCTTTTCTCATATTGTTTCTTTATAGTAGGGGGTTTCTCTTCCTGTAGCGTGAAGCATAATGTCTGTGGGGGAGTTTAATAAATCTTTTGAGGGCTTTTTTCATGTGTTCAGATGAGCCCGAAAAGGGAGAAACACCAAGAATGACAACAGAATAAAGCACATAAAAACAAGGACAAGAGAAACCTCATCTTGGCTGAAGAATGAAGATATTACAAACTACTCTGATGCATGCTCAATAATCCAGGTGGAAAAATCTAAAAAAGCTAAGTCTGGTCCTCTGGACATTCAAAAATCAAAACAAAACAAAGCAAAAAAAAAAATGTAGAAACGTTTCGTCTTTCGTCCGAAAGACTTCCTCAGTCTGAGATGC
>JARVLU010000646.1:16583685-16600977 GCA_031762415.1 Simpsonichthys santanae
CACCATCTGCTCCCTAACAGGTCTCTCTTGAAAAGGAGTTCTCGTGGCTCAATGAGACTAACCTGGATAAATAAAGGTTAAATGAAAAAAAAAATATATATAATTAGGTAGAACTTGGCAGCTTTTTCTTAGGAGGAAGGCTCTTCATGAAACTGGCAGCAGGTGTGAATCTGAGCTGATTGCTCCTTGTTCCTCCTGACGTCTGACTCCAAGTGGTTCCAGCTACGGTCCATCACGAGTCACTCGCAGTTCTCTGTCCATGAGTCAAAAAAACATCCATCTTCCTGGGTATTGGGACTCACTTTTAAGCACGGAGTGTAGATTTTGTTGACGCCGATCACAAGAAGCTTCAGCTTTCAGTGTTCGTTGCGAATTTGCATCAGTCGTCTTTAATTTTTTTGTGATCTGTACTTGTTTGAGAAGGATGCCTCTGAAGAACGATTAAAATTTGAACCCCTTCAGCTGCAAAAACAAACTCCTAATCGGATGCGACAGAGGAGTTAGGCTCACCTCATTAGAAAAGGTGTTCACATATTCACCCTCTCAGTGTATAAATATTGCATGAACACCTAAAATTGAAAGAATTCAAAAACATTATCATAATAAGTTTGATGTGGAGTGGATGTTTTTCTCAAAATTGTATATTTTAGAGTAATGCAGAAGGAGTTTCATTTTAAGGTCCTCTGTTTTGAGTAAATGAAAGAAAATTACACATCATGTGGTGAAAGCAGCTCCTCATCACGGCTGCTCGCAGCTTTATTTACCCACTTTGGGTTTGTTTTGACCCCAGAACTGCGTCGCTGCATGTGGGTTTCACAGACTGCGTAGCAAGCTAAGCTGCATCTACCGCAGTCTTGGTTTGCTCCATGTGTATTTATGGATGATCTGTGTATATCTCATGCCAAACAAGTGGATGAGGTCAGTTGCACGACACACCAGACAGCCAAGCTTCCTGTTCATTTCTGCAGCTGAAAAATGACCACAAATGTAGAAAATAAAGCTGTTTTTTTTTTCTTCTTCCAGCCGGCAGCTTCTCCGACTGTGCAGGCTTCCTAATTGGATTGTATTACATAAGCTGGAGTTCCCCGTCACACTCAGAAACACAACACAGTGAGAGTGCATGTGAGGCTGTACAGACTTTTAGAGCTGTGCGCTCCTTAAAGCCTAAATGGAAGAAAGAAGATTGTAAAATGCGTGTTTGGGGTAAAGCAACTATCCTAAATGTGTTTATTTTATTTTTTAATTTTTATTTTTAATTTTTTTAGTCATCTTGCTATATTGGAAGCTCTGACTCCCTCCATGAGCAGTGGAGAGTTTTTGATCTTGCAGCAAGCAGATTTCACAAATGCCCACTTCCAATCAGTGCTTTATGCACATTTTGTGACCACGAACGTTAAGGTAATATTCAACTTTTAAAGCCGTACGTAAATGCTTCATTGTGCTGAGTAATTTGATAAACATAAAATTTGAAGAAAGTATAAGGATCTCATTGCAATCATAGATTTAAAAACAGAATAAAAGCAGATTTCAAGCCTACATTTGTACTGAAATGTATATATTTTATTAAGCTCTGCATGAAGAACCCTTAAGCTTTTACCATCAGAATGTTGTAACATCAGCTATACCACATTTTCCGACGTATAAGTTGCATCTTTTTGCAAAAATTTGCAAGTCATGCGACTTATACACCAAAGCAATTAATACATAATAACCCAATTTTTGGCTGAGATTTGACGATGTCATTCATTCTGACATGAAAAACCATTTGCAGCTGCGGGCCCTCGAGCATTATGACAAGCCAAGTGTCTCATTAATAAGTAAAAGTGGCTATTGATGAGACACTTGGCTTGCCATAGCAGCCACATTTGTATTTATGTTTTTTTTCCCCCATATTTATAACCCAAATTTTGGGCGAGATCTGACAATTTCATTCATTCTGACATAGAAAATATTGAACACTACCATTTCGAGCCACTAGAGGGCCCTCAACTAATATGGCAAGCCAAGAGTCTCATTAATAGGTAAAAGTGGCTATTAATGAGACACTTGTCTTGCCATACCAAGCCATTTTCATCTCTCATTTATTACGGAAAAGTTCAACCTTTGCTATAATATTGAGTAAAGAAATAAGTGTTTTTAAGTGTTAATCTTGTTAAATTCTTGTTAAAGTCCTCCCGTGCACGCTCACGCGTCTGCCATTTGGCAGCCAATCAATTTTTGGCACAACACCAGCCCACGTTTCTGGGTGGTCGGCAGTGACGTATAACAAATGCAAGATGTGACTTATACAGTGAAATGACTTATGTGTTTTTTTTCCCCACACTATTAGACATTGTTGGACTGGTGTGACTTATATGGTGGTGCGACGTGTACGGCAGTAAGTACGGTACTCAAACAGGAAGGTTTTACTCTTGTCAATTACGTAATGGAGACTAAAATCTGATGACGTGTTTTTACCACATTCTGTGATGCAGTTTGAGTTCAAGTCATTTTGTCCCTTCACTGATACAGAAACTGCATTAAATATCTCTAGAATATTTCTGTTATATAAATATTGCTCTTTTCTTTATCATCTTAGATTCAAAGTCTTAAAGAAAATCACCTTTTTAAGTTGACCTACACTTAAAAAACAGAAATCTTTAGGGCTGGTTTCTTTGTGTCACTTATTGCTTTCTGGCCAGAATAATTAAAGCTCCTGCATTTTGTACAGAAACGTGGACATAACAGCTTTCTGTTGGGCCATTTAATCTTTTTTGGTCACACGACTACAGGGTTGACTAAACCTGAAGCTTTCAACCCTAAAAAAAAAAATAAAATCTTGCCAGCTATTTAGCACGGTGGTGGTAGTAAGAATGTGGGATTTTTTTTATTAACTCAGTGCTGGAGCTTCACAAAAATATGAAGCTCTTAAATATAAATTTCACAAAAGCTTTCCAAAAGCTGGTTGTTGACTATTTGAAAGCATATTTTATATAAATGCTCACTCTCCTCCATACTTTAAATGCAAAACAATTGTCTCAACTTGTGATCAAGTTCTTCAAAAGTCTATAAATCATGTCTTTTTATGTTTTACTTTGAAGGCCTCATGTACAAAAGGTGTGTAAACCCTTTTTGACGCAAAACTTCAGATGTATGAAGAATGAAATGACCATAGCAATGTGCGCAGCCCCACATCAACTTCATGGCTGGTGTACACACATGCTTCTGTGTTTACTGGTCCATTGGCAACACTTGGAGGTTATACTGGGGAATCTGTTGATGTGAAAACTAGTATTGTACACACCGGACACACATGATGAGCAATTAATGCATTAGGGGTGTAACAATACATTGATTTGCATCGATATATCGATAAAACGATTAATGACAAATCAATATAATATCGTATCGCGGTAAAGCTGGTTGATTTACATCCCTATAATACATCCACATGTTGATGCAGATGAGTGGATACAAAAGTATGCACAGAGTGGTGCAGAAAACAATGGCTTTAGTCTTATTAGAGAATAGCAAATGTTGAAATACACAGAGAGCGTGCATTTAGAGACAGAGAGGATTTTTCAGGCTTCCAAGGCCAATCCTGTTGGAACTGTGCTTGAAACTGCGGCTGGCCTTAGAGCAAGACACAGCGAGGAGCCATGCGCTGCCCGTGCACATACAGCTGCTGACCACACTGGGGGTTCCTATCAACAGGGGTATTCCAGAAGGACCTGGCAGACTGATCAGGACTGTGCCAGTCCACCCTGAGCTGAGCCGTGCCAGCTGTGTGGGATGGAGTTATCCGTATGCCAACCAGGTATATCAAATTTCCTACAATGCAGCTGAACAGGCCAACATTAAAGAGCAATTTGCAGCAACAGCCAGTTTTCCTAATGTAATCGGAGCTATCGACTGCACACACATTGCTACAAAAGCACCATCACAGGATGAATATGTTAACAGGAAGCATTTCCATTTAATCAATGTGCAAATTATATGTGACGTGCAATAGCAACGTTGTGGCGAGGTGGCCCAGTTCAACGTACGATTCGTTCAGTCTAATGAACAGCATGGTTGGATGCATATTATAAGCTGGCACAGTGTGGGATGGGTGGCTTCTTGGTGAGAAAATCCATTTAATCATCTAATATTAATCCCTCTGATGGGCATGGAGCCTGTGCAACCTCACATATCATCCTGTCTTCACCGTATCGGTGGTTCAGTTGAGTGACTTCCTGTTTTTTTTTGCTGGTTCAACTAGTTTCAGCGCCTTCTACCAAGTCCCTGATTATCTCTGTGTGTATAGTAGTTATGTCAATGAACACATGCATAAAGTGCAAAATGCCTCAGCCTTTCTCCGGTGCACTACTACATTCATTTACAATACCAGTGTCGTCCATGGAGGTGGCCATGTGCATCCTCCACTTCACATCCACTTTGACATCTGACCATTTTGTCTTAATTCCTGCAGGTGTGTGCTACTCTGACCCCACAGCCTTTACAGCTTTGCACACATAGTCCCATGCACTCCTCTTGGGTTTGGTGCTAATGCCAGAAGGCAGTATGTTTTTATGAGCCGGTACTTCATTTAGAAATGTCTCCAACTTTAATTCCATAAAGTTTCTATCCCCCCCCCGCATGTAGACATGCTTTAAGATGGTGCAGAGAGGAGATTCCTCAGGTGCACGGCATATTTAAATTGATTTGCATACAGTGTTTAAATGGAGGTGAGTCCGAGGAGGAGTCAGATATTCCCTGCATGCGTGCTCAATTTCATATTGATTGGGTTGTACAAAGGAAATGTGATTGGATTCATGCGTTTGCACGGTTTCATACATCTGGATTTATTTGTACACTGTTTTCTTAATTTGAGTGTACGCCATGTTTCAGTAGGAAATCCACACAAGGCTTTGTACATGAGGTTTCAGGATTGGTAAACTCAAGGTCTCAGGTCTTTAATCAAAACATTTGGTGAAGTATTTGAACATATTTTGGACTAGATTTGTGTTTCTGGACCTACATTGATTTTAGACGACCTGTGATGCAGAAAACACATTTTGTCTTGTTCCAGGACGCAGCTGCCTCAGATACATTTTTGTGTTTGCTTCAGTTTCTTCATGCAGAAAGACTCCATGTGCTAAAAAGACTGTAAATCTCTGGAGGGTTGGACTGTTTTTCTTATTTTCCCTGAATCCTTGATCTTGTCGATGGAGGTTTAGCACAATCTATTCATCTAACAAGTCAAACATTTGAACACCACTGAGTCATCAATTCTTTAGCAGCTCTGCAGGTTTTTTTTAATGTCATCTTTGAAATCAGTTCATTAGTCTGAACAAGAAGCCACCAGCCTTCCAGCTACGCTCTGCTCAGAGAACCACACTTCCTGTTTCATCTTATAAGAAGCTATCACACGACTAATTTTAGTTTGACGTGTTCGGCATAAATCAGATGAAAACTCAAGTATGCTCAAATCAGTAATTAGTAATATCCTTCCTCTATTGCGCTTTTGCTTTATTTAACCTGTTTAATTAATTATTGCTGTTTTATTGCAACTACAGTATTTAGTTGGAAATGTTGGAAAGCAAATATGGACGTTTCTTTTGTGCAAGCTTTTATAATTAAAGGAAAACGGGAAACATTTTTACAGATTTACCATTTTTAAATCCTGAAAACTGCAAAAAAAAAACTGCTTTTTATTCGTTTTCGCTGAGCAAGCCTTGAGCTTTTAGAGCTTTTCCACTGAAAACATCTTCCTGCTGCTCCCGACAATAACACTCAGAGAGCAGGAGTGAATCAGAGCAGCAAAAAGTGGAGGCTGAAGGAACTGGAAAAAAAAAAAAAACCTGAATGGCTTCAAGAAGGTGCGTGGAAATCGAGATCCAGATGACATCTTTCTGTGGATCATCAAAACAAATGGGTTACACATTTAAATGGAAAGCAACACTTTTATAATTTGATCACCTTCCTGTAGTTTTATCAAAACTCATATGTAGCTCTGCTTAAAAAAAAAAAAAAGACTGAGATGACGATGTAAGAATCAGAATCAGAATAAGCTTTATTATCATTGCACCGTAGTATGGTACAGCGAGATTATGTTCTTATAGTCATCCAAAAGATAGGCGGAGTGCATGTTGCTGCTGCTCCTGAGAGCGCGGCCGCTTATTCTTTAGATAGAAAATGGGAAAGGCCATGAGGAAAGGATAGTGGTATTACAAAAAGATCTCTTCACACCTTGTCCTTATCAGGACATGATTTAAGACATCGACAAACTCCACCAGCAATCACATTTATAAACACATTACATGCATTTGATGACAATACGATGAGATTTGTCCAGAAGCACGTCCAGATAGAGCCATAGTCCTGATAAGATGTTGGTGTCAGCCGGTACAGATCTGATAAGCATTCACAGAAGTTCTCAGGGGCTGGGGCTGAGGGTGGGGGGTTTGCAGATAGAGCAGAGCCTTCCTTAGTTTACACATATCCTGGGAGAAATTTGATAAGGCCTGCATCAAAGCCGAACGAAGGAGTCAGATTCAGATAAGCCACAGTTGTTGATTTTTTCAGGCAGACTGTCATTTCTTGTCAGCCTTGCATTCTGCTGGTACCTTTAATCCAAAATGGCCAGATTTGTGGGCATTCGACTGGTCTGTGCTAATTAGCTCCCTCCAAGGTCGTCCCCAACATGCTAGCGAGTCCCAGAAGCCACAAGTGGCCTGGGATTCTCACAAATCGCTTCCATCTTACGGGTGAGCTCGTAAATCAGCTGATTTTGAGTACTCAAAGCAAGAACCAAACCTTCACATACGTTCGGCAGCTTTGCCATGGCTGAAACTGCTGCAGCCGTCTTCTTAAACAGCCGACAACAGAGGCATTCAATGGTGCCAAAAAGCAGAAACCCTGCTATTATGATTCCAATGATATAAACATCTTGGGCTTCCTCCTGAGACAATACGGAAAGGCACATCAATTTCCAGTCTCACCACGGATCCATGACATACCCTGCCTTGTGCATCTCAGCGAGGCATGAGGGTCCCAGGACTCTGTCGCTTGGTTGAAAATGTTTTATCATTGCATAGAAAGTCCAGCTGACCAGATCCATGACAGTAGTTTACGATTCGGAAGATGTGTAAATAGAAATGCCGATACACAGGACAGAGAGTTAAAAAAAAGCAGGAGGGAGACAGGAGAAGGAAGAAAAGCATCCGTCTTGCTCGAGTGTGATTAAGTAAAAAAAATGTATATGTATTAAAACTAAAAAGTTTTGATTTATCAAAGTAAGGTTTTGTGGAAAGGTTATGAATGCAATATGTTCATATGCTCACATACGAATGCTCAATACGTTGAGCGACCTGAGGTTGTAAAAAATAGATGTATTTCTGACCAGACTGACAAGCTAAAGGGTTTGACAAACATTGCTACAGACTTCACAAAATTTAATACGTCTGTTCTCTCTGGTGTGGTTGTGAGATTTTATTTTTGCATGGACATTTCCTATAAACTGTAGCAGGAACACCTGGTAAACCCTGAATGTGCACAAAATGGGTTTTCAAAGGTGGTGCAAGAACAAAACGACACAATTTTGGTCACGTAACTGCAACAATGACAATAAAATCTTGATGTCTTGCAGAGTATGATTTAGCCTTATGACCTTATGTTATCTGTAAGTATGAGCATTAGCAGAAAAAGCTATCTTTAGTATTTCTAGTCCAACTTGAGACATTTCAGCTGTAGGCCCAATATCATAAAATGTGTGCTGGAATAAATGTTTACTGCAAAATTGACAGCATTATACAGGTGAATCAATAAAAATTTGAATATCATGAAAAAGTTTTTTTTTTTTTTTTTTGTCTATCGTCAGAAAGTGAAACTCATTCATTACACAGAGTGAAATATTTCAAGCCTTTATTTCTTGTAAATTCTTTCTCAGAAATTTTGAATATTGTGAAGAGGTTCAATATTATAAACTCCTGGTGTCACACCCTAATCAGCTAATTAACTACATGAGCTACAAACGTCACCTTCCTCAAGTCAGGGATGACCTCACAGTTTGGTGGAATTTCAGACACCATGTTGTCATTTCTGCAGGAGGTGCTGTGGAATTGCTGAGATGACCCATACTTTGTCCTTTACTAACTGCAGAAAAGTTTTAACTGAATCTGTCAAGCTGTGTAAACAGAACAGAGATGAGAGAGGCTGCTGATTATCAGATGTCCATCAGCTGGGAGCTCAGGTTGCCATGGTGATGTCAGTGATTCGGCCTGAAAGTTTTGCATCTGTAAATATCTAGAAGGGTTCCTTTGGCACACGTTTCATTTTTTATTTTTATGTTAGGGTACAGCTAAATTAACCCATAGCAATTGTAAAAACAATAGAGAATGCAGTTTTTGCTTGTTATTTATGTTTCTTGTACAGAAAGTGTAATTTGTTGCTTTGATGCTTCATTTTTCTACATTTTGGAGTAAAAAGAGATGAATTATGTTCCATGGCAATAATCTTTTGACTTCATGTGGCTCTGAACACTGCACTGTGCAACAGCAGTCGCTTCAATGTTTTACTATTATTTATCTGCAGGCCATTTTCTTATTTTCATTGTTTCACAAGATTGTGCCAAAAAGCAGGCAATTATCAGTTGTCTAGGTTACAAATTACTGTATTTTTTAGACTATAAGGCACAGTTACAATCCTTTAGTTCTTTTTTTTTTTTTTTCTTTTCAAAAATAAACAGTGCACCTCATATGAATTCTGGTTGTGTTTACCGACCTCGAACTGATTATATGTGGTTATTGAGAATGAGTTGAATAAAGTTTGACTTTTCTGACTGTTTTGTTTCGCTTAATGCCCCTTGTAGTATGAAAAATATGGTAAATGTAAAATTTAGGTATTTAAGAAGATAGATTGCTATTTTTTTGCAGTCATCTGTCATAATAGTGAACTTTATGAGTGTGCTTGCCTGAGCTCATGTTTGATTTTGTACCATTAAAACATTATTTAAGGGTTACTGAGTTCATTTCAGTTCATACATGAAGCAGAGCATCATAATACAGACATTTTTCTCAACTTAGTTTTAATGAACAGAAGACAATACCGTCCTGAGAACAGTGTTGTGGTTGTGTAATGCCCCAACAGTTTGATCAAAGCAGTTTGAAACATTTTATTTCTAGTTTAAAACTTGTATCAACCTGTGGAAAGAAGATATAATGTCCCTTTCAAACTTTTATTTTAGGCATTTTGCTTTGCAAGGTCAACAGAATGCCTTTTTAGCACATCTTAAAACAGCTAGTGCTCTATTTCACATTTATCCCTAAAAAATAAAAATAAAAAATCCCAGAAATGTACAAGAACGTAATGGGTTTTTTTCTTTTTTTGCTCAAGCTTTGGCTCTCACCCACTCCCTGCTTCTTTTTGAAAAATCTGAAATAAGTAAATAAATAAATAAATATGATGCTGGCGCTCATAGAAAAAAAAATGTGGACACATAATCCTGCAGAAGCAAAGTCACAGCACAACAATACTCTGCTGGCATCCCTTTGTTGTTGTTTACCATTGAAATCCCAGACTTTAAAAATATAAGAAAAAGAAAAAAACCTCGGAAAGTTTTTGGCAAAGCTGTAGCCTTGGTGCAGGTGTTATGGGGGAGGGGGGAAGATAAGAGGCTTTTAAGGGTTTATGCTTTTGTGACTAAATACTCCTTTTGGAGGTCTCTGAGTAATGGAAATATATATCTGTGTACCGGTACTCCCCTGGCTGGGTGGTTGAGTTTACTCTACCTATGCAGCATCTTCCGTCTGTTACATAACCTAGATGGTGTCCTTGACTCATGTGAAATCAGGTGAATTCGAAGAGGCTCTTTTAACAAACAAATGTGCCAAAAGTGAGAAAGGACAAAAGAGGGTTTAATAAATACTGCTCCTGGATTTGATCCAGCACGTGGAGGACATCCAGCAGATCAGCTGGACCACCTCTCTGCATCGTGACTCTGCAGGAAGAGAGATAAGATTGAATTTTCCTGCTATAAAAAGAAAAAAAAAAATAGACTTTTTCTTGTTCTTTTACTAAACGAGACATGGATTTATGGTTTAATAAAAACAACTCAAACAACAAAAGATGAAGTGGCTGCTCAAGCACTACTGTAGCCTCCCTTTAAGAGGCAAAAAGAAAGCAAAGGCTTTGGGAAGAAAGGGTATTCAGACTGCAGTGAAATGAGATTATTCCCAATTGTTCCTCTCGGCTCGCCTAAGCTGTCCTGATTTACTTTCAAATCAAATCAGTCATTTCGCTGCCTCTTCGGGGTCCCTAAAGTAGAAAAGGCATCAGAGCTGGAGGCTTGATTCCTCAGGCTGCAGCATTAAAGGTAGACGGAGTGTTGTACAATGCTTGCTAACACTTGATTAAAGAGGTTTGTTGTTGTTGTTCTCTGAGCCTCATTGACAGACAGGGCCCTCATTAGACTCAAACTGCAAATATGAAGACACGTCAGGCACAATTTTATTCATGCAGGGATAAATTTACATAGTAAATGTATTCCATGTACTTAGAACTAGTTTATGGTGTTTGTGGTTCACAAATGGGAAAAGTGGAGTGATCCCTCTTGTAGGTGCTGACTCTTGACTGTTTAACTTAAGCAGAGGAATTCAAGTACTGTATCTGTTAGTCTTGTTTGTGAGTAATGGTAGAATAAAGTGAACACTAGATTGATGGATTAGGGCCTCATTCGCATGAATGAGGGTGTTGATCTGGTCTGCAATGGTGAAAAAGGAGCTAAGCCAGAGCAAGGCTGGGGTGCTCCGTCATTCCAGGAGAGCGAGGAGTCCTCTAGTCCTCTCCATTGAAAGGAATGTTAAGGCATCTGCCTCCAGAGGACCAGACTTAGCTTTTTTAGATTTTTTTTTACCTGGATTATTGAGCATGCATCAGGGTGTTAAGGCATCTGGTTTTCCAGGTACTTCCCAATGGGAAGAGACCTCACAGCGCTGCCAGATATACAACAATATTTGTATTTATACAACTGTTTTTGTTGCTGCATTATACGACAGTTGGAGAGCCCAAATATATGGTAGTTTTGGAAATTCAAGCATAGCAAAGCTTGGTTTTATTCATGCAAACGTCCACATACAGTACACACACTCATCCCCTACTAAGCATATGATTCCCAACATTCAGACCCCACCCCCATATGCACCCACAAAAGTGGGAAAGTGCATGCACCCCTCAGCTCCACCAATGCTAAACATAGCGCACCATCAGTCTGCACCTACAAGAATTCTGATAAAAATACAATTGTTTCAAAGCAAAAGTACAGTCAACATTTCTTATCTAGCGACCTTGAGCCCAGAAGAGAAACCTAGAACACGCTGGAACTCTCTGGCCTGGGATGCATGGCCATTCTCAGCTAAATAAAACCAGTTAACACATTTATTGTTCTATCTAGATTAATATTAAAGGTTTATGCCAAATAAACTGGGTCAAGGTGTGAATTGGGGGCTTGTCCGGGATATTAAAACTTCTAGTGAAGCCTGAACTATGAGTATTATTTCAAGCAGGACATAATTCTGAATAAGTTATTTCCATAAACTACTGAATATTCCATCACTTATTTTAGTATTGTCCAATTTGTAAATACCACCTTTATTTTATTGCAGGTTTAGAATGCGTTTAATCTCCGAAGTGTGAGAAAAACTAATGGTTTCTGTGTTTTTGAGTTAACTGCAGCCAGTTTTTGTAAGCTGCATGAGAATTTTTAGGGGACCTGATGAAAAGTTGATGAATGTCACACAAAGTGCCAGAGAGTTGGCCGCTCTGGCAATATCTGCCATGTAGATGTGCTATGCTATGCTAGGCTAATCACCTCTCAGCTTTGAACTCATAATAACTGTTAAGCATGTTAAGAAGTTATCAAGACAAATGTAGGCATACTATTGTAATAACTTTACAGCTAGTTGAGCATCATTAGAAGCAAAAATGACACAGTGATGATCACTGGTGTGACTTTACCTGCTGAGAAATAAATATTAATAGAGCTCATTACTTTCAAATTTTGTGATTGAATGCAGTCATTTTCAAATTTTGACAATCTGGGCTGAGCTGGATAATTAATGGGAGTGTACTGAGGGTCTTTTACACACGCTCACACTCCGATGTCTAATACGTATTAGACAAGACATAATATTATATCAGCTTAGCCTAACTCTCATATATATGCTAATTACACCTGGTGGTGCAGCAGGCACTACTGTCATCCTGTTGTAGCTGAAAAGAGCTGTGAAATCTGTGGCTGCAACACGGTGTCTGCTTTCAAATCATGTTTAGAACAAAAGAAACTCACAGTATGAAAGTGTCGGAGAACATTATCACAGCATGGTTTTCTCTTTAAAACAAGAGCGAGCCTCCAGCTCTGACGGATTTATTACAGTGGACCAAGTAATCTTTGCAGATTGTGATTAACAACGTTGTGGAATGAAGCCCTCCTCTGCAGCCATCACATCTGATTTAATAAATGCAGGAAACATTGTTTGCCGGGGTTGTTATTTACAGCAGCGCTGTCCACTGCAGAGTTTAATTAGTTGCTGAGAGGTTAATACCTAACTCCTTAGAGTTTTATGGTTTTTCTTGTTGCTTTTCTTGCCTTCCTTCCTCATATAAGGAATAACTGAGCCAATTACTGATAAATTTCTCTCATTTAACAATTACATCTGAGTTTGTCACAAAATGGTTTAAGCAATCTGTTTGTTTGTGAACAAACATCTGCTAACTCGTGCATCTAATACAGAGCAGCATTTCATTTGGAGTTAGCTTTCAGAATGCCTGATGAATTCAAAACCAACATTTACTCTTTGTTGAGCCTTTCTTTTGTTTTTATTCTTGCTCAGCGATTGCTAATTGGTCCGTTTGCAAGCCGCTTTCACAGCTGATCATCACCATGCAGGTAGTGTGGCTTTCTTGGTGCAATAGTTGTGAGAGTGACCTGAAATGTGTAATGCATTACACTTTGTAGAGCTGAAACAGAAGCTTGGTGAGGGAGATGAAGTCAGCGCCGTTAGTCTTCCTTTTATGCTGCAGTCAGTAAGCTGGGACAGGCAACTTGGGGGCTCGTCCGGGATAGTTAATATTTCTAGTGGAGCATGAACTTAACTGGTTTTTTAGAATATGTTGATTCATTAAAGGATGATTGTCACACCTTTATTTCTTCTTCAAACTTGGTGCAAAATGTCTAACCTGATTTGAACATACTTCATCTCACGCTGCCTTTAGTTAAATATAAAACTTTTTAGGATTGCATCATTTTTTAAGGTTTCCTCAAGACTTAGTTCAAGAAATAAGTTTAAGAAATAATCAAAAAAGCAAACCCTTTTCTGTGTTTAATTTGGACATCTTTTTCTGAGGGTTGTTGTCTTTGATATTTCATAAAAATAAGAACAAACAGATGGTATGGGGTGACTCCAGTGTTCAAATTTACCGGTAATCCCTGTTTTTCAAACTTTGAAAATGTTTCAGTTTTCAGTCTCCATGCATGACAAAATCTAAAAACAAACAAATAAATAAATAAATAAATAAATAAATAAATAAATAAAAATATCACATTCATCAGTTAAATTTTTCTAAAATTTTGACTCAGAAATAGTCAGCTAATAAAAAAAAGTCCAACTTTGTATTTTATTCATCAAACTAAGCATTTCAGCATTCCATCGCTGTAAGAACTACTACATCTTAAATTAAGTTGGCCCCAAAACTTTATCAGTTTGCAGATGTTCATCCATTGATTATTTCCTGAAACTTTCATTAAAGTCTAATGATGCATGATATATTTTTGCTAATAGACATTGTTGGCACCATTTTGGAAAATTTTACAGATGTGCAATCTCCTAGCACTCAGAACAAGTGTTGGCAATCAATCTCAACTACCACACCAAACTTTAGCTTAATACCCATAAAAGTGACAGACTTATGGCCGTTTTAGTGTTTTTTAAGATGTGTTGGTTGTGGCAGCCATCTTGAATCAGCTTGGTTCCAAACTTTAATCAGGTTTAAATGTACAACATCCAAGTTTATCATTTTGAAAGTTTCCTTAAAGTTCTCCAAAGTTCATGTGCATTAATCCAGGTATAAATCCAACAACGTTCAGTTATGTCATCTAGTCGGTTTATTTAGTTGCTGAGACGTTTTGTCCTTCATCCAAAGGACTTCTTCAGTCTGAGGAGCCCACCAAACTAAACTGAATCCCACAAACGGCTCACTCCCAGCGTGAGGGGATTTTTTTTTTTTTTTTTTTTTTTAATTTGGGGCCCTGGAGTCCATCTTATCATCAGCAAACTGTTTTTTCCCCACTCTGGGAATGTGCTGTTTGTGGCATTCAGTTTGTTTGTGGCCTCCTCAGACTGAATAAGTCCTTTGGATGAAGGACGAAACATCTCAGCAACAAAAGAAACCATCCAGCTGACCTGACTGAACACTGTTGGTTTCCTTCAAATTGATTTAGTGGTTTTGAGATATTATGGAAACAGAAACATGTATCCTCCTTGTCAGTTTAGTGTCAGGTGATATTATGCCTCACATTAATTTGTCTGAATCAAAACATGCGTTTTATAGTAGGGATAAAGCTTCTAGTGATTCAACACGTCTTAGTTCGATTTTTAGTGTAACAAACAAACTGATGGGAAAAAAAAAACTATTTTAAAGTGAGCTATTTTTAACTTTGTATATAAAACACTTGAGAAGGACCTTTAGGTTCCTTGAGTCACAGCAGCTCCAGGAGACATTTTCATAAATCATCCCGACATCAACAAAATCAAACACAATAATCCACTTTGTCAGCTTCAAGTCGTTTTCCTGAATTGAAGAAAAACAATCTGAGATGGTCCTCCTGTCGGTGTGGGAAGTGAAGCGGTCCTCACCCATGATGCTTCACTGTGCTGCCGCGGAGCCAGGTATCCAGGCAACAGTCTTGCCAACCGACGGAGGTGGATCTGCTGAGGATGCAGGGGGACGGTGGCTTTTCGAGATCCTCCCGTTGCGTCACAGAGCGCCTGGGACAAAATGCTTAAAGATTTTCGTTTTTTCTTTCTCGATCCAGTTGTAAAGTGTTTGTCTTGGCTGTCCTCAGTTCCCCCACACTCCCACACAGTTGGGCCTCCAGCCACACGACGCAAACTGGGTCAATTTTCAAATAAATCCAAGTTGCGCGTCACTTTCAGCTGCTCGTTTGAACTCTTGAAATGTTTTCTTCGGCTTAGGAGCATCTTTCTGAACATCCAGCTGCTCTTTCTTCTTCTAAAGGCAGAGATGATCTCATTTTCTGATTAAATAACTGTTGTTTCCACTGAGATTGTTGATGATAAAGTAATTGTAGCGTAGGTGGAGTTTACTCACCTCGACTGCGGCGCACAGCGTGAGGCAGCGATGACACAATCCATCTGCCTTTTTTTTTTTTTAATCTGTTTGCTAATTTTTTATAAAACCCACAGAGGGGGAGGAGGGTTCATGACACTAATGCTGTTGCTATGAATTTATTAGGATGACCCTCTTTCTCTGGAGGGATTTCAAAGCTGTAAATTTGCTTCCTGGATTGTAAATACGAGCTTACAGTTGGATCAAAAGCAGATTTTTAATCATCCGTGACTGAAAGGTGAAACCAGGTCATAATGTTTTTGCTTGTGTCTGTGCATGTTAATGCTTTTTACTTAGAGTAACGCATGACGCTGAGCTAAATATTAACACAGCGCGTATGCTCTGAGGGTTGAAGTGTCATATTGTTCACCTGGACATCAAGAAGATAATTGTTCACTCCAACAAGACACTTTTTAGAGGAATTACTTTGTATTTTAGTACATGAACATTATTTTTTTATGATGCTTGAATATGTAAATACATCCCTCAAAACACCAAATTTGTTCTATCTTGGGCTGCGTTCACACTGCAGGTCTTAATGCTAAATTCCAATTTTCTTGCTCGGATCGTAATTCCTCGAGTTTGTTCACATTTTAATTTAAATGCCACCATCATCAACAGCCTACAGCTCGGACATGACGCCACTCGACGCATGCCGTGTTTTCAGAAGAAAATACGAATGCTATACGCATTAGCGTATGTGCAGCGATTCTGAAGTTGTTGTGTATTTGGAGCCAACTAAAGTATTATCTGCTGCACTTGCTTTGTTCAGTGTTTAATTTTGATCTGGCCTCTTTCCGCCCGCTCCATCACAGAATAACACTTTTGGAATGGGAGTAACTGAAAAGTCCCTCATCTTTCTCTCCCCTCTCGTTGCCCCGGAGGCCATCTTAGTACTATAGCAAACAGTTTTTTCCGCCACTATGGAGTATGCTGTTTGTGGCTCCTCAGATTGAAGAAGACTTTTGGATGAAGGATGAAACGTCTCAGCAAAAAAACAAAAAAGAAACTGTCCAGATGACCTGACTGAACATTGTTAGACTTTGAAAACGTCTGATTTATCACAGTCAGACGGTCACAAAAGTGTGATATAGGTCACATAAGGGCATAACATCTAGCTGGGTCTCTTGTGCATGCAGTGTGAACATAGCCTTAGTTTAAAACTCTGGTGTGCAAGGAGCTAGGCCTTGTTCTTTTTCTGTTGACCTGTGGGTTTGTATTGGGAACTGCATCACGCGTGATTGGAGTGTCAAATTCTCATTTTGACTCTGCTGCCACTTTCGTTCTCCTTGTGTCTCTGTCTTGTTTGTGTATCTGCAGATTTGTGCTCAGAGTCCCTGGAATCATGTCCATGTTTAATGCATGCAAGGCTTTGTCCCCAAACTCTTCCCCTCGTCTTCCTCCCTGCAGCTGAAGAAGGCAGGAAATGTTCCTGCTCAGGTCAGTTTGATCTCAGATCGAAGTCAGTGCGTTATGATTTACAGTCGTTCTAGCTGTCAGCTGCAGATGTCAGTCAGGAGAGTTCTCCTCTGTGTGGAAGATTGATGGTTAGTGACGTATTTCAGTGCTGCTTCAAGAAGAGTTGTTCCAACGAACAAAGTTTGCCTCTAAGTGCAGAGGAGTGATAGTAGCAAGGAGTAGTTTGACTTTTTTTACTCTAAGGGACTTGATACTAAATGCTGAGTCCAGGTTTCTCTGCAGCTCACTGCCAAAAATAGATCCAAAGCACATTTTCTGCTTTTGAAGCAGAGCAGATTGTAATTAAGGTTGATTGGATGAGTGTTAATTTGTAAAATACTTTTTTGTTTAGTTTCCGCAATTTTCTTTTAAAAGAAAATCCCCTGAATGTTTTTTTATTATTATTATTAAATCAGTTTTGTGTGTGTGTGTGTGTGTGTGTGTGGGGGGGGGGGGGGGGGGGGGGGTTGG
>JARVLU010000646.1:16646891-16659452 GCA_031762415.1 Simpsonichthys santanae
TACACAAACTACATAACAAAATTAATAACTCCTCAAACTACATAACAAAATGAATAACTTTACTAATTATTCTAATCTAAAAATATTAATAGTGATGTGAGAAATGCACCAAAGTGACTGAGAAAAACTGAAATATTACAAAATATTTCCTCATCTGCTGCCACAGTTGTTTCATCTCAAAACTCAAATTTCTTTGATAATTTAAGAAATTGTATACACAAAGCCCCACGTGCCCCTCTGACATTCATTAATTTAATAGGACAGCCCTAGTCTGTCCTCAGCTGTTGCTAAGCAACAGTAATCATTAATACAGTATGTACAAACTAATTATGCCCAACAGTGATTAATTGGCTATTACAAATAAAGTTTTGTTTTCTCGCATTAGAAATATAGATATAGAGATAGAGCTAGAGAGATGGAGAGCTAGATAAAGTTAACAGTCATAAATAAATTAATTAAAAGATTCCTCAGTTTAAACATTTACAGATGATTCCTTCTTCAAATCAGTAAGAACAGCCTTAAAAAAAAACATTCAGTGACAACAGCTCCTTTAGGTTCATGTATTTCAGCAACTGGTTCCAAGAAGACGGAGCGGAAAACTGAAAAGATCTCTTTCCAAGTTCAGTTCGGACTTTAGGCACTGAAAGTAAAAAACAAGTTCCCACCACAAAGAGAGTATCCTCCTGTGGACTTTCTCTTTATAAAGGCCAACAAATAGGATGGAAGAAGTCCTATGGCCTTGTAAATAAAAATATGTCAATGGCGGAGTCTATGAGTGGCCAAGGATGTCCATCCAACCTGGTTGTATAAAGTGCAATAATGTGTAAAACCTTTTAAACCTGTTATAAATCTTAAAACTCTATGAAAAACAGTGCTAGATAGACTGAGATAGATATACTGTACAAATAGATAGACAGAAATAGCTATAGATAGATATAGATATTTAGACAGACAATCTAAAAAACAACCACCTTGTTGTCTTGGACCTGTCTGCAGGAAAAGGAAGCAGCGGTGGTGGCTGCTGAGCGGTTTGCGTCTCCTCTAAAGCTCTGGGACTCCCTTTTCGCTGTGCTGTCTCATCAGAGCTGCAGGATTTCCTCACCTCCAAACGCTGCCAGAGGTTACCATGCGACGCTCCGTGCAGCTGCTGCCAACCTCTCGCAGTGTTTTAGTGGATTCCGTGGCACGATTCCCTCGTGTCGTGTTACGTGAACAGATTGATCTTCGGCTCATGAGTCACTGAATGACAGGAGGGTGAATCTACTTTCCAAGTGTGTTATGGTTGCGTTAGGAGCGCCACTTCAAACACGTTCCTCCATCTGCCTTCGCAAGGATCTGTTGAAGCTTTTACGTCCCATTTCAGCACATTTAGACGTTTAGCTTTTAAAACAAGTGCAACACACAACCAGGAAATTTGATTATCTAAAAAAATGCAGTACTTAAATAAAAGTACGGAATATGTACAGAGGTGCTTGGAAGTTTGCGAACCGTATTGTATTTTCTATATTTCTATACCATGTTTCACAGATAAGGTTTGCAGGAATGTTGTTTTCTTTTCTCCAAACATAACTCTTTTCATTTAAACCAAAAAGGTCTATTTTGGTCTCATCCCTCCACAAAACAGTCTTCTGGCTTGTTTATGTGACCTTTATCAAACTGCACACGAGCAGCCATGTTCTATTTGGAGAGCAGCTTTCTCCTTCAACCTGCCATGAACCATTGTTGTTCAGTGTTCTTCTGATGGTGGACTCATGAGCATTAATGTGAGAGAGACCTTCAGTTGTTAGAAGTTACCCTGGGGTCCTTTGTGACCTCGCCAACTATTTCACGCCTTGTTCTTGGAGTGACCTTTGTTGGTCCACCACTCCTGGAGAACAATGTCTTGAATTTCCTCCATTGGGACGCAATCTGACTGGTGGAGTCCAAACTCTTTACAGATGTTTTGTAACATTTTCCAGCCTGATGAGCATCAACAACTCGTTTTCTGAGCTCCTCAGAAATCTCCTTTGTTTGTGCAATGATCCACTTCCACCAACATGCTGTGAAGAGCAGATTTTGATAGATCCTGATCTTTAAATCAAACAGGACCACACCTGATCATCATCCACTGATTGAAAACACCTGACTCTAATTTCACCTTCAAATTAACTGATAATCCCAGAGGTTCACAAACTTTTATCATCACAAATTTATAATATTGGATCATTTTCCCCAATAAATAAATGGCCAGGTCAAACATTTTTCTCTCATTTGTTTAAATGAGTTATCTTTATCTACTTTTAGGACTCATGTGAAAATCTGATGTTTTACAAAGTAGGTCATATTTATGCAGAAATATAGAAAAATATAAAAAGTGTGCACAAACTTTCAAACACCACTGTATAAGTAGAAATATTTAAAGTTGCCAATACAATCACTGCCCTGCATTACTCTAAGCTCAATAAGAAATACATTTTGATGTATAAACTAACGAAACAATATCAACATGGCACATCAGACATTAAGTCCATCTTTCTGCAACTTGTTTCAACTTTGCATGATGTTACAGCAAAGTGCTATAAAGAAAGCTGGGTTTTCTCATGCCTTTTTTTTTTTTACCAAAATCCCATTGATTTACAGATAGTTTTTGGGGAAATCTGCAAAGTATTTCTACCGTAAAGCACACAGTTTTAATTTGAGCTGCATGTTTTAGTGTATCATTTACTTTCTTTCAAAAATATGCAGCACAAAAACATTTTAACTGAATAGTAATATGGATACTGCAATACCTATAACAGTATCTGAAGATGCACTCTGTATGTTTGTTCCTTTTCAGGTCTTATTGAAAGAAATCAGACCAAGTCATATTATTATTACGCAACTTAACAAGTCATTAGCAGATATCCTGTTTAGTTGATTTTTGTGAACACTGTCTTACCTAGAGCAGGTGAAATATGTGCCAGAGCAGCAAAGATGAGATACAAGATGGCAATTTTCCACCCAGAGCAGTGTAGATAAATAAATCTGTGTGCTTATTCCATCTCTTAGACAGATAAAAAGTGGTGTGTTGTCTGTTTAATGTGGAAATGTGTCCTCCTGTTCTCTAACAGGGTTCAAAAAGGGGGTTGTCTGACAGAAAATATAATGAACTTGTTTTTGAAATAAGAATCAATGGTGCTCAACAAAGTCTGCCTCAAAAAGCACCGGGGGACGGTGACAGTGTGTTCGTTTAATAAAAGGGGGCTGCATCAGGGAGAAAAGTATGAGCAGTAACAAGAGAAACAGAGCAGAGTCAATTATAACCTCCAAAAATATATAAAAAAAAGCAAGAATCTCTGTTTCACTGAAATAATTAGTCTGAAATTTGAAGCCTGATGGGACAAAACCATATTTTGTTTGTTCATTTGTAGAAAAGAGAGCAAACAGAAAAATCAAGATCCAGTTCCTCAGGGACAGTAAATGTGTCAAAAAAATAAAAATAAAAAAAGCTCAGTTTAAATAAAATTACAGTCTAAGATTGAAAAAACACACAACAGGATTTATTTATTTTTTTGTCATCATTAGCTTGTAAATACAATAAATACAAATGTATTTAAATTTTACGCCACCGGTTATTTTACATTACACAGTTACATCAACAGAGGTGTCTGAAGCTGCACCAGAAGTGCTACAGCTAGCTGCTGCTGCCGTCTGCAGTTACCATGAAAGTCAATAACATAGTCACAGTAATAATAACAGTACATATAAAACAAAAGCACATGTGAAAATGATGGTTTAAATAACTAAGGGATGAGGTTGATCTGGTGAAGCTGAGAGTTCAGGCAGGTCAACTCCAGAGAGACTGACTGAACATAAACTATGACTTATGTGGCAGCTCGGGGGTTGCAAGTCATTTCGGTTGAATTTTTTTATAATATTTTAATTTGCAACAACGACACCTCAGGCATTTCACCCAAGAAAAATAATGTATATACCCAAAAGCACTTAGATTAGTTTCCACAAAGGAAACATAAGACTGTGTTCCAAGATACAATCTAACATTTATTAAAAACACTATTAAAAACAAAAGTTAAAAAAAAATGGAGGCAGTATTTGTGATAACAATATTCAGTCGAGGCTTTCCAGTAGTCAGTCAACTGACAGCAAAAGGGCGGTTCCAAAAACTCAAACAGAAAATTCACCCAAAAGCTGTGATACATGAGGAGTGGAAGGGACCCGTCACCCACAGCATAGAAGACCAACACCAGACTCTGGACCGCCACCTTCAGTCCTCAGCTTGGAACAGAAAACAACTGCAAAAAGAAGAAATTAAACGAGCAGGACAAACTGTAGATAATAGTGAGCAATTGCCAAATAAAAGATAAAGTGGACGTCACATTATTACACGCACACACAATTAACAGTAAAATTGGCTCCAGTATTTGGGTTATTCTGTCTTATCAGGTGAAACTGATAAACTGCTTGATTATATTGAATCAAGAAGGATGCAGCAAAAAAAAAATAAAAATAAAAAATGGGGCGCACCAAAACAGAACCAGGATCCAGCTGAAAAGCTGATTCATAGTGACAGGATAAAACACAGTTAAAGCAATGCAACATAAAAAAAGTTAAACAGAGGCGACAATACAAAGCAGCAGGTTGTTTTGTGGCATAGGCGTGACATCCATTTGTGTAACACATCCACTGTAAACGCCGCACCACCGCCCTATAAGTCGCGTCAGTCCAAATTTGTTGAATAAAGTGGAAAAATCCATAAATAGGTCGCTTCGCCATATAAGTTGCATTTATTATGCCTCACCACTGACAACCCAAAAATGTGGGCCGGTGTTGTGCCAAAAATCATTTGGCTGCCAAATAGCGGCCGCAGAAGCGTGCACGGGAGGACTTTAACAAGAATTTAACAAGATTAACACTTGAAAACAATTGTTTGTTTGCTCAAAATTGTAGTGAAGATGTGTCTCAGTCTAACTTTTCCATAATAAATGTACAATGACGGTCAAATGAGCTGCATTTTCAAAAGCTTATACGCGGAAACATAAACGCGCAGAGGGCACCCACTGTACATTTCTTCAAAATTTAACAAGATAAGCACTTAAAACAATTATTTGTTTGCTTGACTTTATAGTAAAGGTGCATCTCAGTTGAATTTTACTTAATAAATGTACTTTAATGGTCAAATTAGCTACATTTCACCAGGGCGGCGCAGCAAAATGAAGCTGATTTGATGGTTGTTCCGGGCAGACGACGGTAGCAGGCTACAGCAGGCGGATTGTGTCATTAATAGCCACTTTTACCTATTACATGATACAACAGCATGCCATACAACTCAAGTGCCATCTAGCGGCTGAAAATGACAGTGATCAATATTTTCAGTCAGAATGAATGAAAATGGTCATATCTCAACCAAAAATATTTTAATAAATATGGGAAAAAATCCAGAAATATGTCACTTCAGTGTATAAGTTGCATGGCATGCAAATTATGGAAAACACTGACCTATAGGGCAAAAAAATACGGTACATACCTCAAGTGATTACATCACCAGAAGAGAGGAGAAACCCCACACACCACAACAACCACAACAGGTGAATCACATGCCAGTCACTCTTCTGCATGGATAAACATAAAGATCTAATCAGTAAAAATCCCAAAGTTGTCACCGGTCAGTGCAAAGACAAAACACACATACTGTCCCGGACGAAAGGGAACAATTATGTAAGTGGACGACACACCACACGGATCACTAGATTTTAAAAATAACATCAGTTAATTACAAAGTCCAAACCAGCGAACTTGAAAATCAAATAAAAAACCCAACAACAAATACCCACACAGGTAATGCATGGGGGAACGTTCATCCGATGAACACAGCAGCATTGCCGGGTAACCTGGAAGTCAGAGTTAATAATAATAATAATAATAAAGGGAATGACGTCCTTTCTTGTATAAAGCATGCTCCCCTAGCGATTGGCCAGCCAATTTACAAAGCTGCAGCCAGCTTTGGAAGCAGGGGTCATACTGCTACACTTACAAGGGTCTGACGACTGTACCAGAGAAAGCTTGGAGTATTAGCACCGTGCAGTGGCTTTACAGAAAGACTGCTTGAATGAGAGCTGAGAGACACAATGACCAGAGGTACACAAAGACCAGAAGTGTCAGACAAAGAAACAGAAAAGCACAGCTGACTAAGAATATCATCCGTCCATTTTCTTTACTTCTTTCATGGGGTCAGGGGGAGCTAGTATCTGAGATGAGCTCTGGCCATCACGGTCCATTCACACATCGAGACAGTGTGGGATTAAACAACAACAAACAGATTACTGAGGGAATATTGATGGTTACACACAGTAACTTTGTAGTTAGCTTTAAAAAATAGCTAACGACAAACATGGATGCTAAAGTGAGTGAATTCATTGTGTTTAGTAAATGGAGACGTCCGACACATTTATTCCATCACAGTCCACTTCAGCCCAGCAGAGATCTTCTCCATGCTTCCTGTGGCCCATTTCACTTCTGAAAGCCCACGTCTGAGCGGGACACGACCAGCTTCATCTGATTTATGAAAGGCCAGAGGACGCTTAAAGACAAACTGCTCTGTGCCCATTTTACAAAACTGTTATGAACAAGCCTGCTGTGAGAGGTGCGCGGGACACCCTGGACAGGTCTCCAGTCCAACACAGGGACACAGACAAACGAGACAAACATCTACATACCTTTTTTTTTGTTGCATAATTTACATGCCCTGCGACTTATATTCTGAAGCGACTTATTTGTAGATTTTTCCCCATATTTAAAAAACAATTTTTGGTTGAAATATGACTGTTTTCATTAATTCTGACTGAATATATTGAACACTACCATTTTCAGCCACTAGATGGCATTTGAGTAGTATGGCATGCCGTTGTGTCATGTAGTAGGTAAAAGTTGCTATTTATGACACAGTCGGCTTGCCGTAGACTTCCATCTTTGTTCTGCTCACTGCTCGCTTGGAGCAACCATCAAATCAGCTTGATTTTGCTGCGCCGTCCTGGTAAAATGCAGTCAATTTGACCATTAAAGTGCATTTATTAAGTGCAAGTTCAACTGAGACACACCTTTGCTATAAAGATGAGCAAACAAATAATTGTTTTTTAAGTGTTGATCTTGTTAAATTTAGAAGAAATGCGCTGCAAGTCGTCCCTCTGCGCGCTCCTACTTCCGCGTTTCGGCTTTTGAAATACACCTGATTTGACTGTCAAAGTGCATTTACTAAGCAAACGTTAGACAGAGACACACCTTTACTATAATGTTGAGCAAACAAATAATTGTTTTTCAGTGTTAAGCTTATTAAATTCTTGTTAAAGTCCTCCCGTGCATGCTCCCATGACTGCCATTTGGCAGCCAATCTATACAGTATTTGGCACAACACCGACCCACATTTCCAGGTTGTCAGCAGTGATGTATAATAGATTTGATGTATTCGGCGAAGTGACGTATTTATGGATTTTTCCACTTTATTCAACAAATTTGGACTGATGTAACTTATAGGGCGGTGCAACGTTTACGGCGGAAAATACGGTAACGACTAGGGACAATTTAGAGTTACCAATCAGACTAACATGCATGTTTTTGGTCTGTTGGAGGAAACCAGAGTACCCAGAGAAAACATGCAAACTCCACCCAGAAAGGCCCCCGGCTGGGATTCAATCCAACAATCTTCCCGCTGAGAGGCAACAGCTCTAAACACTGCACAACCTGCCACCCTTAAGACCATCAAATAAACTGAAAACTTGGATCAAGGATCTAAAACAAAGCCCCAAAAATGTGACACTGGTGCTTGAATGGCTTCCTATGCATTAAACATATTTAGACTGAAGTGGTTTTAAGACGGCAGTAATTCACTTTGGTTTTGATCTTTCTTGTACTAGTTGTGGCTCATAAGTACTGCTGGACAAAAAAACAAAATAAACTAACCCCACAAACTGAGGTAGTGTCATCTATAGCAGGTAAGATGTGAACTCTTCATAACCTTTTAACAGAAACCAGCTTCCAAAAGGTTGGAATCTCCCTTTAAGACTTAAGCATATTTAAATACCAACAACTACACGGGTGAATGGACAGCATTCCCCACCGTAAACACCGTCCAAAAACTTTAAGTTGACTTTATATGAAATGGTATAAAGCTGTGGTTCCCAACCCTGTCCCTGAGGAACACCATCCTGCATGTTTTAGTAATTTCTCTGCTCCAACACACCTGATATGAATGAAAGGTGATTGACAGACTTCTGGCAATCTCAAGGAAGTAATTAAACCACTGAATCAGGTGTCTTGGAGCAGAAAAATAAAAACATGCAGGCTGGTGTTCCTCAAGGACCCGTGTTGGGAACCATTGATTTTGAGTATTTATAATTTCAGTTGTAAATTATTGCTTTTCTGAGTATGTCATAGTTTTCATACTGAAGCTCAGAAGTATTAAAGAAGTGAAATTTAAAAAAGTAAATGCCCTTAACTCTTAGTTTGTTGGCTTTACCCAGCCAGCTTTAAAGAAAAGTCTGGAAAATTACGTTCCTCCGGAGGATTCAAAGACTTTTCCTTCTCATGCTTCCAGTTGGGAGAACGCATCTCCTGAACTGCACCTGCATCTGTTCCACCACATTCATAATTCACAGCACCGCTCATGGCTTCCGCACCCAGTTGGATCCCGATTGATTTACAGTTATTGCTCAAATGCACATAAAAAAGGGAAACAACGTGTTGAGAACGTGGAAAATCCTTCGCAAACCAGCAGCAGCACACGCGCCTGGAACACATTACTGTCAGGAAGCAGGTAGTTCACGATCAGCCTCCGTGTCAATACTCAAAGTATTTCAAGTTTGAATTGTTTTCACCCAAAAACAATCATTTCTAAACTATGATGTCTGAACTATAAACAGGAGCGTTTGAAAGTGCAGGGGGTTTGCTCAGAGCTGATTGTCAGGGCAATTTCACACTTGACTTGTTTGGTAATTAATGGATAATAGAAGAAGCTGTTGAAGGAGAACATTCATCATACAACCACAACTTTATTCTCTAGAAGTGGTGAAAAAATTATTTTCTTGGGGGTCATTATAATCCTTCTCATATAGTTGATGCTATAGCTCTCATCTTTCTGCTTATGAGAAAACTTCTGGTTTTGTTCATGTGTGGCGTATAGGATCCATAGTTTCTGCTGCACCGACACTATGTGACCAGGTGTGAGAGAAACCTGTCAGAGCAGCAGCCGACCTGCCTCCAAAGCAAAGAAATGCTGTAATTTAATCCAGAGCAGGGCTCCAGATTTGGGGACCTCCCTTCCTGCAGCTCCTCCGCAGAAATTCAAAGTATGCTTAAGACAAAAATTCTTAAACATCCATTAGAGCTGTTAACAGAACAAACTGAACTTTTCTTGTAATAAATCCTAATTTATGGGGATTTCCAAAGTTGGAAACGTTCCATGGAAATAGAAATTTATGGGAATAAATAAAACGTAAAATATTGAAGGATGGCTCTTAAACATGTTGGAAAATTGAATTTTTAGCTAAATCTTTTACTAAAACAGCCCAATTTAATTGCTGTAATGTACAATGAGAACGACCACTCTAAGAAATAATAAACTGTCACATGGACAGATGCAAATAGTAACACATAAAAAGTTTTCATCAGAAGTGTCATCAAGTCTGTTCCTCTTCTTAGCACAAACCATACATCTAGATGAACTGTACATTCATGACTCAATTTCAGTTGAAGGAACTAAAATAATGAATAAGAAATTTATAAAAATTTACAAACGATCTACTCCCAGATGGGCTTATTAAGCAAAAAAACTGTAGTGCAATCTTTTTATTGCCTCATAAATAGGATCAAATAATTTTTATTTAACATTTTACATAGATATTATCCAGTTAAAGAAAATATTTGTTGCTTCTTTCCAAATGTCAGCAACAACTGCTCTTTTTGTCAGCGTGAGGGCGAAAGTATTGAATGATTTGTGGAATGCTGTAATATTTTGACCGGATTTGCAAAGGCTCCTTACAGAAAAACATTGCATTATCAAAATTGCAAATATTGCTCATCTTTAACAATTCAGCCTTTTCTTTACATGAAATATATATAGAAAATCTAATTATAATCCTGGCAAAATATTATGTCCACAAGATGAAATGGAGGGGGAAAAAAATCCCCTCATTTAATTTTTTTTAAACTGACCTTATTTAAATAATCAGAAACTTGTAAAAACAATTGCTCTTCTTAAGAAATGTAACTTTATTTCATAAATAGACCCCTTTCTTATATTTATTTACTTTTCTTTTTGTTGTAACATACCATTTATTATATGAATTTGTATGCATTTTTGTGCATTTGCTAGATTAAAAAGATACACATTATTTCATTTACTCATTTATGTATAAATTTATTAAATTTTCCTTTTACCTTATTTAGTTTACTTTGTAAATTGTAAGACCTTTACCCCAATATTGTCAATGTCTGTGATTATTATTTACATCTCATTATCCCTTTGTTTATTTTTTCTTTAATGTAATACGATATTACTTATAATGTTGAAGATCTTTTTAAGCAATGTTATTTGTTTGAAATTAAAAAAAAATAATACAAGTTTTGACCAGAATTGTTTTATTGTAAAATGCAATTTACTGATTATTTTGTTATATTTTTATTTGTATAAAATGATCAACGCCAAAGTTACAATCAAATGACATGTGAATAGTTTTGTTCAAAGTTATGTGTATTTAATTTGACATTTTAGTGATTTTATATGTAATTCACTGACTTTGCCTGTGAAAACGATGACAAAAAACAAAAAAACAAAAAACAAACAAAAAAAAAAAAACAAGAACTAATAAACTAATTTATTATGGATTAATTTTTCAATCTGTTTACATTAATCATTTTGGTATTCTGTTAAGTTTCCACCCCTTCAACACACATCCAAACCCTTGCATAGATTTGATGCGACAGCACAGCACCAAGTAGCACATAACTGTAAAGTAGAAGAAAAACAAGAAATGTTTTTCAAAATAAAATTAAAAAACAGAGTATTCAAAGTATAGTATAAATTAGTATTCACCACCTTAACCTTGAACTAAAACCAAATCAACCAAGAGCCTTCGGACGTCACCTAGTTTGTAAATCGAGTTATTTGGATGTGCTTCCCAGCAGAAATACAGCTGTTCGAGCCTCAGAAGGTCAAACAGCATCATGAAGGCCAAGGAACACCAGACAAACCGGGAATAGAGTTGAGAAGTTTAAAGCAGGGGGGAAAAAATGGGATCAAATATGGAAATGTTCCTTCATGAAGCCACGTGAATTTCAATTCCACGTTAAACAAAATGATGCGATATTAACAGTATGACAAAATAATGCTAATGAAACATGACTCTACTTCTTAGTTTCACTTTAAAACAACGAGTCCAGCTGTTTTCTCCTGCACATCCGATAGGAAGTGTTTGTTGTTCAGGGCTGGCTGTGTTTTACAAACCGAGGTTTCCCTCTCCCGCTCTGCAAAGCTGCAGGATTGTTTGCTGGTTCGGACAGAAACAGAACCACACACAGTCTCTGCTTGGCTTGATACCTGGATATCAGTTGACTTTGGCAGCTGAATCCTGAACATTTGCATATTTGGTTCAGATATGCTTTCTTTTTTCATCCGTCAGTCTCATGAAATGAGAAAATTGCACCTTTCCTCTACATTTCAGCAAATTTTCATTAATGTGCCTTGGTTTTAATGCAGCGACTCAAATGTGCTTCCATCCTCTCTGCCCCATTATCCCACTCATTTCATCTCGAGTCCATCTGCGCTTGTCTCATTTTTCATTTTATTAGAGTTAAAATACTTTTCCCCCCTCTTTGCCATGCAGCATCATTCCTAATCTTTCATAGTCAGACCCATTTCTCAGCGCAGGTAAAGATAGAAACGATGGGGGGAGAAAAAGGACACAAATGAGTCGGTCCAGCTCTGTTTGGTTGATAAAAGCTCATCGAAACGGTCACCCGCTTCACAAACAACAAAGATGTGTGACAAAAGGATGCAGCTCTCTGTTTTTAGGCTTTTAAGTTTAAAAACACACATTGGAGCACTCCAGCGAGGGAAGATAATGACACTTGTGTCTTTTTCCAGCTTCTTTCTAATGTCTCAATTTTGGGGGAATGCTTGCCGTGTCATTTCACCTTCTACTGCCTCCATCTCCGAGTTAATGTTGACTAAAAGAAATGTTCACTGGGCTTTAACAGACACATTCAGCCGCTGATGCTTTCCTTATCTGCCTCCCAACACCTTTAGGAAGACAGCAAGGGCATGCTGACAACACAAGTCTGCCTTGCAATCCACGTCTGGCACAAACGTATTCATCTCAAACAAAAAAAGACAAACGCAGGAAGGTTTTGTGGGTCGCTGCAGCATCCTGCAGTGATCATGTCGAGCCGGTGTCATTATTGTGTCATGGTTTAACGTGCTTTGACGCCTGCAGTGGGCTCCTGATCACTCAACAGTGCTAAAGCTGAAAAAGGCTTTTTTTTAAATATATATATATATATATATATATATATATATATATATATATATCTTTC
>JARVLU010000646.1:16780965-16791284 GCA_031762415.1 Simpsonichthys santanae
TTCCAAATTATTGGACAAAATTGGACAATGCGACTTATAGAGCGGAGCGACTTATAATCCGGCAAATACGGTAATCCACTGGTGATATCCAACAGACAGGTTAGGGCTGAGCTAGGCAACTTTTAGAACTGGTGAATTTAGAATGTTGCAAAAGTTGCACGGTCTCACTTCAAAAGTCAACTAGTCTAAAACATGTTAGCTGCGATTACTAAATGAAAATTTAGAAGCTCAGGAGCAGGACAACACCATCTTCACCCTTTCTGCACACACGTCTTTGTTTTAGTCACACATGCATCACATTGCTCTAAAGATAGGAGTCTGCAAGCTTTGGAGCTACAACAGAAATACCCGCAAAGCAACTATTACATCACCATCATGCAATCAACAATCATGTGTCATGTGATGGCGTGGTCCGTGCTCATGAACTTTAAAAAGATGATCTTTGAAGCTCTACTAACTAACAGGGATTTGAAAAACACGGTTGGAGAACACTGTTGGTTCTAGTTGTGTGGATATACAGCACAAACCAAAGGCTTTTTGATGAAAATTAATAATCACCCACCATTACTGTCATTATCGAAGCCAAACGATTCATTGAACAGGTTATTGCATGATGCCATTGTCTCAGCTGCACTGCATATACAGTACGTCCTTTTCAAACTATTCAAAAAGAGCTTGTGTTGCAGAAAATGAAGCAGACAGAAGACGCTCCGCGTACGTGGTAATGTCTAGAGGAAGTGATGCAGAAACAGCTTCAAATCTGCTTATTAATAATCACTAGAGCGTTTCAGTTGGTTGAACAAATCAGTAAAGCACAGAACATGGGAGTGTGCGAGTCATTCATAGCTCCCGGATGTGTTTAATAAGTAAATACATTTTCTTTAAGCTCACTGTTCAAAAAACTGTTTGATGACAGCACTGGTATTCATGGTGCTTGATTGCCTTCTTTAAGAAAAAAAATATATATATATACATTAAGACAAACTGTTCACCATTCCTGCTGAAATAAAACACTTGTCATCATGAATACGTCTCGAGTGCTTTTTTTTTTAAAGTCAGCAAGCCCATATAAGCTCCTGACTCTTCTTGTTAACTTCACAGATTTTATGAGAAACCCCATGGATTCAGCAACATGAGTAAAAAATATAATATATAACAATACAAAGTAGTTTGTCCGTCTTAAATCCTTTTAAGACATTTTGGCTGTGTGGTTAAAACCGTAACTCGAGCTGAGGCCGGACTGCACCGTGACGCTGACCGCACTCGCTGCACTGAAACACAACGTGATACTTCCTTCGAGGTGACGGGGTCCGCCAAGGCAAACAGACAGGGGTGCGGTTCTCCTTGAGGCCAGAGCTGCACGTTCAGCTTCTTTGGAAGATGCTCGCCGTGACAGTGAGTCGAGATGCAGCTCAGTCGCTGTCAGCACTTTTCCAGCGGCTGCACGGGGCAAGGTTGATGAATTTACTCCCTGGCTGACGTCCATCAGGGATCAAACTGTGGAGCAGAGGGGAGGTCAGCGAGGTCCAGGTCATCGAGGCCACCCTGGATGTTATTTCACCCCTCTTTGCGGTTAATACAGAATCAATTTTCTCACCCTAATGATCCAATTGCTGAATGCAAGATTCAGGGTTTCGAATGAATCTGGGCAATTGCGTGCAGAGAGAAGTGGGCAGTGGCGACTTACCAAGCCATAACAATTACTGTAAGCCAATAATTAACATGAATATGGTTGTACAGTAAAACACAGCTGTGATTATTTAAAACAAGGAACAAACATAGTCCACCATATTTGATAATCCTACGTCATATAAAGGGATGCAGAGGAGCGCACCACAGAGAATTTCTGGATAACCTCAAGAAGCAGGACGGTTCTGGAAAGAACCCGTTCCCGTCCCATCTATCTGCGTGCACTCTGGGATCCAGTGCATCTAAGGACACGGACTCTGGCCAGAGCTCTGAAACTCCACCTCACCACTCAACTCCTCATCTTAAGCACACAATTGTCTTTTCAATGACCTTGTGGTCTGTTCTACTACTCACCAATGTTACTACATATCCTGTGGAGCCTCCCTGCAGCCATTCACTTCTTTTACAGTTGATGTTTAATCTTTGCTCCGTTTTTGACCTAATCTCTTATCAGCCCACGTTTTATTGTCTCCGATTCCCTCCTCCTCCAATAAAAAATCCCAAATTCTTATGTCGCCGTTGCCACAATCCAGTCACGATTGTGTCCAATTCACAAACAGCTCTATGAGCAAGCCCAGATGTGAAGCAAGTGCACGGTGCTACCAGAACATTAGCAGTTAGATGAAAGCGTGTTCAACAGAACAAAAAAAAAAAAAAAAAAGCATCTACGGTTTGGAGATTCTCCTCGTTTCTCAGTGGAAATTCACTGAGACTTGATTATAGTAGGAGAGTGTTGGCTCAGCTGTGCGCTTTAAGAACCCATGATGTCAGAGCCTTATTTTCCTTGGAGGGACTCTGATCAGCTGCATTGTTCCAGGAAACCATGGTCTGTTCTCTTGGTGAAAAAAAAAAAAGCCCAATATGTGGCCTCTTGCTTTTTACCCGCATCTTAGCTGAGCGAATAACGCCAAACCCCTGGCTCGGCTCCTGACACACAAACACACACACGAAGCATCCTGCACAGAGCATCACATTTCCCTGGAACAAGCGTCCCCTCTGCTCAAACAGTGTTTGTCTTTTCTCCCCTTTTTTTTTTTTCAATAGAAGATGAGTGTCTGTGATGAAAGGCAGCATGTTAATACAGGATTAGGGAATAACAATTTGGACCTCCAAAGATCACGAAGAAGCAGTGCTGCTACTGATGTCACGGAGCGCAGACTTCTGAGGTCTTGACGTAGGCAGTGTGACTGAAACAGAACCCCTTCGTTTGACAGGTGATGCAAGCATCGAGCAGCACCCGTGATGAAAATATGTGCTTTATGTGAATGTGGTTGCAATTAAAATGGCTGCAGCTTCGTGAGTAGCTGAATTCAATTTTGTGAGTAGGAAGAAAAAAAAAAATGTTGATCATCATAGGATTTTAGCTTTTTGTTGACGAATTATGGTAATAATTTCTCAGAAATCCCAACCAGAGAAAACAATTGGACGGATAAAAGCCTTCAGCTCAGCTCAGAGTTCATTGGTATTGACATTTTCAGCTTGAGTCTTCGACATGCAGTCTGTTCTCTATCCATTTAAGGCTCAAAAATTGAGAAATTTAGTAAAAAATAAGGAAAAGCAGCATTATCATAGAGAAAGAAAGAGACAGGAAGGTTAAAATAACAGCGCAAGACGCTCGAGTTGAGGTTCAGTTGTGCTTCTGCTGGAACAGCCGTGCCCCAGCGGACAAGTTCACTTCTTCAGTAGAAGTCCTGGCGCTCCAACAATAATACTTACAAAATAAAGTCTGATCGCTCCAAGTAAAATCACTTCAGCTGAGATCCATAGTTATTATTCATGCCCTGGTGCTCCATCCCCCGCGCTACGGCTTCTCTGATGTTAATAAGGTAAGCCTTTTGAGCTGGGACGAAGCCTGCGAGGAGCTGTGTCAACATTTTTTTTTGCCTCTGACCTTTTTATAATCAGCTGACGGTCGGCACTTTTGTCTTAGTGCCTCTCAGTTGAAAAAAATAAAAAAATAAGAAGAGGAAAATCAACTAATCTGACAAAATACAATTTTAATTTACAAATGGGCACCAGCCCTGAGGCACACACACAAAACATGTTTTTTTTTTTTTTTTTTTACATCACTTTATTTTCTCAAGAGAAAATTGCACTTTTTGTGCTTATTTCTACTTTTTTTATTGTAAGAGCATCTTGGCCAAGACTGGAAGCAATATCAAAATTTAGTGTTGTCCTTTTTCATTTTGATACAGTCAAATTGAAGATTAGCACCTCCACGTCTGAGGTCATGGGCCTCAACTTGGAAAAAAAAAAAGCGGGACCACCATCTTCAGGTTGGGAATAAGAAATTGCCTCCAGTAGAGGAGTTCAAGTATCTCAAGGTTGTGTTCCTGAGTGAAGAGCAGTGACATAGAGACTGATAGGTGATTTGGACAGCACCTGCAGCAATATGAACACTGTCCTCTCTGTCAAGGGGAAGAAACGGTGCCAAAAATAAAAAATCCAGATTGGTGCTGCTTGTATTGTGTCCCCTGTGCCGGTCCAGTGTGGTGAAGAGGGAGCTGAGCTGCAAGATGAAGCTCTTTGTTTTATGGTTGACCTCTGGTCAGAAACTTAGGGTAGTGAGTGAAAGTACTAGACTGCGGATACAAGCAGTAGAAATGAGTTTTCTCTTCAGAGTAGCTGGACTCTCCCTTAGAGAGAGGGTGAGAAGTTTAGTTATCCAGGAGAGACTTGTGTGTCGCTTTGCCACTGTCTCTACATTCATTGGTTCCACACCAGTTAAGGGTCTGCCCACCGCCGGTACCCACCTCCACTCAGCTCGGTTTATGGACCCACCTTATTCATGGCTCCAAGCAAACTGCTCCAATATGATAATTTTGATTAAGCAGATAGCAGCCAGCGGAGCTACGTCACTGAATGACCCGCCCAGTAAAACTGCAAACATCTGACCCTCCATTTCCTCTCTGATCTTATTGAGTGTGTCTTGTTTTTGCTGGTTTCTGGAATGGGAGCACCAAAAGTGCCGTGGACCTAAGATGACCTTCCTAACTTTATTGGCTGATGTTAGGATTCAGCGTGAGCTGGATGGCGCCATAAGAAATGAGCACATTGAAAGAGATATCAGAGATGATGGTGCGGCTACACTTGGACTTACAAGCAGTGCTGAGATAAGCTAAATAAATCATAGGCTGATTATAGGGCAATTAAGGATCAGAACGGACAGAGTGGCTCAAACACAACATTATGATAGTGCCTACTTTGCACAGAGCAGGGAAACACGTCACAGTGGCAAATTGCATACACCTGAAGAACTGAGAAGACAAAAGCTGAGTGGAGTCACACTTATCATTGGCAAAGAGGCTTTGGAGTAGAGTCGCTGCTCCTTCACATCGAGAGTAATCAGTTGAGGTGGTTCGGGCACCTGGTAAGGACGCCCCCTAGACACCTCCCTAGGGAGGTTTTCCTGGCATGCCCAACTGGAAGGAGACCCTGGGGAAGACTCAGGACATGCTGGGGAGGCTATGTCTCTCATCTGGCATTGGAATACCATAGAAGACTCCCAGAGTAGATGAAGAGGTGGCTGTGGAAACAGATGCTTGGGTCTTCCTGCTCAAACTGTTGCACCTGAGACCTGACTCCAGAACTACTGTAGTGGAAAATGATGGATGAATGGGTGTTTGTCAGAAATGACCATGGCCAACAATGTTGGCAGCTACACCGGGCAGGCGAACAAGTTTCTTAATGTGGTCTTTGAGAAAAGCAAGGCTAGACAACTCAAAGAGACTTTTTGTACTTTGTACACTTGAAAAGCCAAATCTGATGGATTTTTTTAATCAATGCAGGCAATCAAGAGTACAAAATAAAGTTTGTGTCATGACTAAATAAGATTTAAAACAATGTAACATTTTAAACATATTTTCTGTGATAAAATATAATTTGGGGACCATTAGCTAGAGTTTGGAAGTCTTTATACGTGTCCAAGTTTTCAACCTTGAAGAATGGCTTTGTGTCCACTCAGCGGGCATCTTTTGAAGCACCACTACTCTGTTGTACCACCTGCTGAACTCATTTGAGCATCTTTTATTACTTTCTGCCCTCATGACCCGTCTTTTGCCTGCCCAGCCTCCCTCAAATGTGGTTGAGGGAGCCCACCATGTTTCCCATTAACCGAAACAGTGTGCGATGCAAGTTCATCCCATCTCTAAATAGAATAAATACAAGCTATTATTTTTGTTTTCTTTCTGGTTAATGGATTTGGAGCACATCTCAAGTCACCTTTACACTTCCTGTGGCCTTCAACCTTTCAAGACAGATGCGTCATTTTAACTTGGAAGGTTTTATTATGTCTCAATATATAAAGCAGCTAAAAGCCAAACCACATCACCTGTTGGGTAAAGTATTGGGAGTAAAAACTGTTTGGGATGATGTCGGTCTTCTCAGTCCTGCTCACCATAGTGTTGTTCTCCGCACTGAACAGGCGCTCGGTCACCGTGGCCAAGCTTTCAACCAAAGCAGAAGATGTGTCAACAGACCAAGAAGGTTTTGACTCCATTCTCAGTGATGAGACCATGGCGGAATCACTTTTGGTTCCCACAATGTACAGACAGCGCGTGATGCTGGATAACAACATGAAGGAAGACAGGACTCCAAAAGTCATCATCATTTCAGTAAGTTTAAAAAGAAAGATATTGTTTTAGTTCATTTATTTAAATTTATATAATTTATACCAACTTCTATATTGATAGATAAACGCTTTCAAAGCTTTAACACTATGATTAAAATCCCAATACTGTATTAGTTTGATATGTACGCAATGTGTGCTTTTAATGAGTTAAATTCATTTCCAAATTCTCAAGACATTTTTTTTTTTGCTTTATGATTATTTATTTTAAGATTTCTTGAAATAAATCACAACTATAGTTGAACAAAGAGCACATTATCTCCAGTATGTGACTAAACACTTGACCCATTTCAGTTGGCCACCATCTGCTTGTCCACCATTGAGTCAGTATTTTACACAAGCGTCTATTAAAATATTTTACAGCAGCACTGGAAAAGATGGCAAATGGTATTACCCGAAAAGGTCAAATGATCACAAGTCTATAAAAGGGTTTAGCAAAATCACAGTGGGAAGAATGATGATATATTGGGGCTCCATTAACATTTTGGCTGCAATGTGTTTTTCTGGCAATTAGGTCTCCAGTGCGTCATGAACAGTGGTTATCTCTGTGGTAATGGGGGAACAAAAATGGTATTGGAGACAACACAGACATCTGGGTGAACCATTTCTGGGGGGAAAACAGGCTACTGTGATAAAGTCAAAGGAAAGAGAGAACATGTTTGTTCCATTTGTGGTTTCTGCATCTTGGATCAGCTGATAGAGGCAGATACACCTGCACTTAATGTGTAGGAATAATCTTTCAAAGATGTTGCTATGAGCTGATCAGCCAGAGTTCACAGTGTGTCGCATGGGAACAAAAGCGAGCTTAAGATGTAATGACTGATTTATACATTTCAGGACATGGGGCTGAAAGGACGCGGTGTTCGTGCGAAGAAGCCGTCCTTCTCCCGGAGACATCCTCTGATCTCAGAACGGAGCTTGAGCCACACTCCTGATGAGTTCACTTTGAATATTGATGAAAGCAATAAAAACCTCGACTGTAAGTATCTGGAAAATATACCACCAATGAACCATTGAAAATATTTGTCTCATTAAATTAATTGAATTTACATGTATTCCTTTTTCCTATAGTGTTGCTATGTATGATTGGAAGAGTATACCGACCCTGTTGGGAAACAAACAACTTAGCTTCCCAAAGCCTTGCTGGTTCTTGAACACGTGGAAGTTCCTTCCTTATCGGTTACCCTGAAGCTTTTTATTGTAGGATATAAATGACATCAAGCATGTAAGACCAAATAAAGTTGATTAAAAATGAAGTCTGTGTTGCAATGTTTAGAAAAGTTCAAACTTTACGAGTGATTGCATACATGTCTTTCACTATTTACTGTATTTAGTAATAAAGTGCATTGAAGAAATATTGTCTCAGTTTGATGTTACTTTAACATTGGGGAAAATATGATGCAAACAAGTTAAATTAATAAGCTTGAGGTTTATACCTTGCAAAACACGCCAACTATAAGCCATGCTCTTTACATCCACTAAAATGATGCTGATAGACACTGCACCATCTTATCAGGACTTTGGAACTTTCTGGAGTGCTTATGGATAACTCACCACCTTTGTTGACCTCTATGCTTACATTTATTATGATGTCATTGTATGTTCGCCATTTATGTTGCAAGTTCTTATTTTTTGCATCTGTTGCACTGTGCCCTGGCCAGGATATGGTGTGAAACATTTTTTTTTTTTTGGCTTCCTCCATTCTTGTGTTCTCTTTCTCATCTGCCTGTATGTTGCATTTAGCAGGTCTCTCTTGTAAATTAGTCTTCGAGGCTCAGTGGGAACTAACCTGTATAAATAAAGGTCTAAAAATAATATTTTAAAAAAGTTTGTTAATAACAACAACAAACTGTATTTAACACATGAACCCATTGTTTATTAAACTTTCAATACCAGATTTTAATAAAAAACTAAACTACTCTACTTTCTAAACTAATAAGTCTTCTGTATTAAGATAATCCCCTGGTAGTGATAAGAATAAATAATGTTGGATAATTAAATAAAACATAAGATTGTTGAGCCAATATCTGCAACAAGTTAGCTAGCTACACATGTGTTTTCATTAATTTGTAGTTTATAGTGACAGACGTACAAAGTGGTAATGGTCTTGTCATTAAACTGATTTAAAAAAAAAAGTTGTCAAATTTATTTATAAAGCACATTTAAAACAGCAGTTGTTACCAAAGTGCTTAATGATAAGATCAAAGGCAGTAATTAAAAAAAGATGTAATTAAAAGTATGAAAGTAAAACATAAAAAAATACAAAATAAATAAATAAATACAAAAAAAAGGGAACTTGTTACAACAAATAATACGTAACCAGCAAGTAATTACTGTAGTGATTTCTCCCCACTATAGAACTTTATAATAATCAAAGCTTAGCTTATCTTTGAAGTTTATTATAAACATGAAGAGAGGTACCGGATTTGTCAAAATTGTGATTTACCGTATTTTTCGGACTATAAGGCGCACAGAGTTAAAAGGCGCATTAAGCGAAACGAAAACATTTCAACAGATTTTTGAGTGCTGTGTACCACATAAATCGGTTTGAGGTCAGTAAGCACAACCAGAATACATAAGGCGCAGCGGATTGTAAGGCTCACTATTGATTTTTGAGAAAATTCAAGATTTTTTAAGTGTGCCTTATAGTCTGAAAAATATGGTAAAATAGACAAAATTATTACACAACAACCATTTTATTCTGCTTGTTTAGAAAGTTCAAAAACAAATATGATGCTAGATTACTGGTAGCTAGCAGTTAGTTAGAAGTTTCTACCTGGTTTAGGCCGTTATACATATCAGCTACTAATTTTTACTGTATAATGGCAAATAGGCAACGAAAAAGAATGATTGTAATCTTTTCAATAAACTTATAAAAAAAGGAAAATGTAACAAAATGTAAAATTATTAAAAAATAAATCAATGGATAAATAAAAAATGTCAGTGTTTTGGAGAGCCCATGCTGAAGAAAAGTGCAGCACAAAATGTGCCAGAGGGTGAACTCAACCTTTAAGTTGATTTATGTGCACATTTAAAACTCTTATTGAGTTACAGTTTGGTGAAGGTAAAGCCTAAACCCTGAAGAAGCTGGTTAGCTTTGCCTGTCCAGCTATTAGCTTCTTTTTATTTGAGGTCTTGCAGACATTTTTGCCGGGAACTTTGACTGACACATGAGTGTGCTGTTTCGTCTCTGGAGTTTCATTCTCAGATCCGATGGGCCGATCAGAATCCATCTGCTTCCTCTTGCTACCCCTGTTCTGTATCTGATCGCTAGCTTTCCTTTTACACCTCGGACCGGCACCTTTGAGTTGAGCGTTTCCACTTCTTTGCCTGAGAGTCTCCTGCTGTGCCTCACTGCGCTCTTTTTTCCAGTGGTCACGGGTCAACTTGGCTGCAAAATTGAAACAAAACAAAACAGGATTTTAAAAGTTGGAAGCGAAAAAGGGAAATGCTGTAACAAATCTGCTGACGTTTGCTGCTCGTTCAAGCGGGCTTTGTATTTATTCTACGGAGGTGAAATTAAACATTTGCCATGTAAACTGGATGGAGTCCAGCCTGAGTAGCCATAGAACAAAACACCGTAAGAGAAATTAGGGGAAAAAGTGTGTGCGCAACTCGTGGTTTTTACTATAGATCTGGGGGTTATCAGATTTTATAGTATGGAAATTAATTTAATGGCTGATGGTAAGCACCAGTCCCAGAGTAGGGAATACGAAAGGTTTAAGGTCTGAAAGGAAGGTGTGCCAGGATCTTAGTCCAGCTGTGAAGCATCAGAGAAAGCTGACGTCACAACACAAAGACAAAGTACAAATTGTGTTGACAACTTCTTCTTCTTTCGGCTTTTCTTTCTTCTGAGGTCTCCACAGCGAGTCATCCTCCTCCATCTCACTCTGTCCTCACTCCAACAACCTCCATGTCCTCCCCAACTGCATCCATATATCTCTTCTGTCTTTTTCCTGGCAGCTGCATTTCTAACATCCTTCTACCAATATAACCACTGTCC
>JARVLU010000646.1:16825286-16856413 GCA_031762415.1 Simpsonichthys santanae
ACCTGTATTTGTTCGAAATTATAAGTGCAACCAGAATTAATACATAAGGCGCATCGGATTATAAGGCTCACTGTCAATTTTTGAGAAAATTAAAGGGTTTTGGGTGCGCTGTATAATCCAAAAAATATGGTAACAGCCTTTTTTCTGTCTTTTACTAATCTTGACAAACAAATCACAGTTACAAAACCCATTTTTTGTGTAAATATCGATGTCGGTAAGTGTCTTAACGCAGAAGGAATGGTGTTTTTCAAGCAGTGTTTGCATAAATCATTGTGTTTTAAGATTGAGGTTTTAAAATTACAGATCTGAATGATTATCCAAACTGTTCTGAGCCATTTCTGCTGCAGGTAAGATATTGATTACTTGTAGCTTCAAAGAACACTTACAATCCAAATTATCCTTAAGCTTTTTGACCTATAATAATCTACATAATCTTTCACATTCTGGGTGCTGTTTAATAGGGAGTTTTTCTTGTTAACTGTAGTTGGATGTTTAGCTCCATCCACAGGGCGACATCCTGCTGCTTCAGGTGTGTTAAGATGTCTTCATTCCATGTGACGTGACGCCATCTGTTGGCAGCACGGGGCCTCTGCTTCATCCAGATGGTCACCTCTTTCCCAGTAGGTGCTGAAACTTTTTTGTAGCAGCATCGTGTTTCCTCATGTTTGAAACACCCACACCTGCCTCCACCCTCATTGGCCCCACTCTGAGCCCCTGAGCAAGGCCCTTAACTCCCACCATCTGCTCTCCAACTCTTGAAAATGAGTTCTCGTGGCTCAATGAGACTACCTGGATAAGTAAAGGGTAAATGAATGTTTTGTTATAAACTTGGGAAAACGTGAAATCAGACCGCCTGAAACCAGCTCTTTTAATCTCCCTCCTTCAGATAATTCTGCAGCCCTGCCAGCGTTAATCCTGGGCTCAACTGCAAAGGGAGCAAACAAAAGTAACGAGGAGTCTCATTTGAGTGAAACAGACAGATTAGGCTCTTTGAAGCTGCTCTTCTCCCAGAATGAAACCATGTATGCTGATCTTGAGAAGAAGCACAACTAAAACAAAAAGTAAGTTTTGGCTGTGGTTTGCTTTAAATTGCAGATGCAGCTGCCTCACAATATGTAAGTTTTGAGATTTGGACCCAAACTGGTTTTAGAATTGAGGAGTTGCAGCTCAGAGGAACTTTTTTAAAATGGGAATTTCTAATTAAAGAAAATGGGGGGTGCTTGAATTTTTAAAAATGTGAAAAATACCTAAAACGACTATCTTATAAATGCATATCTGATTTAAGATTTTTGTTTTTTTTTGTGATTTTGTCTTTTCTGAAGTCAAGTTGAAAGTTTACACCTCTGAATTTGCACGAGTGGCTCTATTTGAAGTATACTTTATTTTTATACACACCTATTGTATATATACAGTATATGTATTGAAATATTTAACGATATATTTCCTTCACATTTTTTTAAGAATCTAGGGCTTGGTGGTCAGTGCAATCCTCAGGTTGTGGGTTCAAGTCCAGGTTATATCAGGAAGGGCATCCGGCATAAAAAAACAGCCAAATCTTTCATGTGAGTATACTTGCTGTGGTGACACCTGAAGAAGTGAGCAGCTGAAAGAAGCTTACTACATTTTTAAAGAATCTCGCAGTAATTAAATCCTTTGGGCACAAATTATTAATATTAGTCATAAAAGTACACTTTGGGATGCTGTTTGCCTTTTGTTTCTCGTTTTTTTAAAGATCATTTCAGAAAACAACTTGGGTTCTTAAAGGACAGGGGGAAATCGTCTTCACCTTTGCAGCTTTTCACTTCCTCTGGATGATATTTTATCTGGCCTCTAGTTATAATGTTAACAATCTTGGTGTTATTTTTGATCAGGACATGTCTTTTAACCACTGCATTAAAAAAAGTTACTAGGACCGTTTTCCTCCACCTTTATTGTTCCATCTTTTATACCAATGCACTTTGCTTACAGACTGCAGGTTTACTTGTGGTTTTTAGAGTTTCCAAAAGCAGAATGGGAGGAAGATCTTCCAGTTATCAGGCTCCTCTCGTGGAACCAACTTCCAGTTTCTGTCCATGAGGCTGACACATTAAGACTGGGATTAAGTCTTTTTTGATAAATCCTATAGTTTGGCTTGGGTTTCCTGAGCTATCCCTTAGTTATGCTGCTATAGGCTTAGACTGCTGGAGGACAAACTGACTACATTTCTTCACTCAGCTGCTGTCTTTACTTACTCTGCCTGCTTGTACTGTACAGTATTTGTAATTATCTCGTCTTTCCTCCTATAGAAAGTACACCAGGACCTGCCATTCTGTGTCTGTTTCTCCTTACTTTTCTTTCAAACCCCAGCTGCTCGAAGCAGATGGCAACTCATCCTGAGCCTGGTTCTGCTGGAGGTTTGTTCCTATTACTAGTAAATGGCAGTTTTTCCTTCCCACTGTTGCCTTTGTGCTTGCTCAGGATGGGAGACTGTGATGAAATGAAGATTCAACACAATCTGCTGGCTTCCTTAGATAAGTTGTACGCATTGGCTTTTGCAAATGTTTCTGTTCAGTGCCCCAAGGTGACTTCTGTTGTGAATTGGTGCTATGTACATAAACTGAACTGACTTTCACCATGAAGTGACCATCTGACGAAGAATTCTGTAAAACATGTAGAAGAAACGTTTGGAACCCACCAGTACTGACTGATACTTTCACGTTTATACAGAACTGTAAAAAAAAGTCTTGAGTCGTCCCTCATGTCTTTATAGAATCCTGGCCAGGTCCATGTGGACCAGGTTGGCTTGTGTAAATTGGTTTTCTTCAGCAGTTCTTCAGCTTTATGATCATATTTATGTAGTGTTCTTTGGACTTTTATTCATTTATTAAAATGCTGTCACTTTCTTGTTTACTTAAACTCCTAGTTATTTCCAAATAGCAGCAGCAGCTAGCTGTAGTGGTTCATGTGCCGTCTGGAAACACTTCCAGAGCAAATACTGTACTTTAATATGTATCCCAAGAATAAATGTGTAATTGTTTAAAAGTGTTTCCATACACTTCTGTTTCTAGATTAAAGCTGTTTTAAGATGACATCATTCGGACTAGCCATTAGCTCATCTGGTCAGTCTGAGGCTGTTCAGGAAGCTATCTGCAACAGGTAAGATATTCGTTGTTCATAACCTTTTCACAAACAAGAGCTATTTTAACAACGTCTAAAAGTTCTGTTTGGTTCAAATGTTAAGAATTGTGCAGGTGTTTGTTGGGAGATTTTCTTCTCAACTTCTCACATCTTGATGGTTTTCAAACCCGAATGTTCAGCGAACAAATCGAACAGTTTGTGCTTATTAAAACAGCTAAATAAATCTTATCCCAAAGCTGTAATTTCGGAGTTCTCTCGGCCTTTACGAGCTGAAGTTGAATAAAAAAGGGATAAAGTTCAGGCCTGAGGACAAAGTGAACCTCTTGACCTCGCCTCCAGTTCAGATGATAACCGAGCCAGCTTTGAGTTGTTCTTGCCCTCACATCAATCAGCGAGACACTTTTTCTTGGAGGATGCACCGTTTCGAGATCTTCAAGGGCCCAAAAAAATGTAGCCGAATCTCCTGTGGTTTAGTTGCTGCAGCAACCTGCTTCAGATTTGAACTCTCTGTGTTCCCCAAAATCTCAGTTTCATGGAGGGATTTTGGCTTTAGGAGAACCGTGTTTCAAAAGAGAGTTTAGATTTTTATTTTTTTGTCTGCTCTTCAAACACAGGCTTTCCCAGGGAGGCTTGATTTACTGTGCTGTGGAATTATGGGAAAGAAAATGTTGCCAGCCTTCGGCTCGATGATGCTGTTGCCTTATGAATCCAGCAGATGGAGACGATTTGTCTTCTTGAGGGAAAGCTTTGACGTGTGCGGCTCTGATATGCATTGTCGCCTGCTTGGAGATCAAAACGCCGGGGGTTCAAATTCTCTATTCGCACGCAGGAGGAGAGAAAAAAACAAAAAGCCAGAAGAGCGTCTGTCAGCTCTGTGGTCGGTTACGAGGTCTCCGTGACCTGGTCCTGGTAATGTTCTGGGCCTCACTGCTGGCTCAGGCCTTATCCAGCAGAAAGAGAACACAATACTTAAACCATTCATAATTAGCTCCTTCCCTCTGCTTAATAACACATGAAGATAAATGGCTTCCAAGAATTTTCCAAATGAAAATAGTTGGTTTGGAATTAGAAGCTAGGAAAGGCTCCGAATGGTTCGCTTCTCTCTGCTTCTCCAGAAGGAAAACCTACACGTTTAAAGGACAGAACTTCATGAAAATAAACATTTATTTTACATCGTCACAATTTACACTGGAATAAAAGACTACGATGGGATTCATCTGAACTCTGTCAGGGTCCTACGATGCACTGAGCTTCTCCAGAGCGCCGTGAAGGGTCTTCAGGTCCTCCCTCATCCGGCTCAGAGCGTTCTGGATCTTGCTCGGTTGGTCCAGAACGTCAACGCTGCAGGTAAAAGGGTCATAGCATACGGCAAAGGGGCGCTTGATGCTCGCAGAATACTTCCTGTTAAAATATATATATATATATTTTTTTAGTACGTATACAAACTACACATCAAAATGTATGTATGTCTTCTATCACCCAGTGTGTCTCTCATTGCTACACTTACATTTTCCACTCAGATCCCCTTTAAAATGATGATTACACGCCCAAGATTCTAAAGACGTCAATTGCATCATGGGGGGTTTTGGACTACGCCCACACCCGCGCGCGCGTCATGTGAAAAAATGTGAAGTAGGGATAATAGTACAAATAGTAGTAGTTTATTTTAGTTAGGGCCAGACAATAATTCAATATCGATATATATCACGATATATCTTTATTCAATAATGGTAAAATGAGTTTTAAGCACATTTTCGATATTTCAATAGGATTACATCGTTTCACTGACACATTTCTTTTTCTGTTTGAGTTGAAGCGGCCGCTTCAGTTTCAACCCAATTTGAAAAATCCACAACATGACTACGTAAGTGTGTGGTGACATAGATGTTGCGCAGAGCTCGAGTCCAGAAGGTGTTAGCAGTAGCAGGCTAGGCTAATCTCCAACGCTCTTTAAGTTTTCTCTTCAAAACGAGTGTCCATGATCGTCAGAATGTGACTGAACGAGGTTTCACAAGCGAAGAGAAAGCAGATGACATCACTGATAAGAGAGGAAAGACTAATTGGGCGTTGTGGAAGTGGTTTGGCTTTCTAACATCTGATAAACTGCAGGTTTCATGTGCTGCAAAATGTGATAGTCATTCCAACTAGCGGTGGGAACATCGAACTTGTTCCACTTGATAGAATCTGCTCAGAATCAGAAGATGAAGCACAATAAAGTTTGAGCCAGCGTGTTCCTGAAACAACTCCCCCAGCTGTATCAGAAGAGAAACACATGCAGCAAACAGTGAGGCTCATGTTGTTAACGCTCAAACTATTAATATTGACAAAGTTGAGAGTTTTATGTTTATTTGACGGTGATTTCAAATTTCTTTAAAGGCAAAATACAAATAAAAGGGAACATTAATTTATTTGTACAGTTTGTACAGTTTTTCTGAGGCTTTTATATTGTTTATATCGATATCAAATTATATCGTCATCAACCGAAATGAAGAAATATATCGTGATAAATGGTTCAGCCATATTGTCAATCCCTAATTTTAGTATTTATATATATGTTAAGGCTTTATAAATCCTGCCCACATTAAACTCTAAATGCTCTAAAAGAGCACAGCATGTCACGATCTCTGCTCTCTGCCCACTTCTCCACTGCAGTCACACTCTTCACCTCCCAATCTCCCTCCTTCTGCTTAACTAAACAATTTAAATTTAAATATTGTAATATTTTAAATAAACAATCCACACAGCATAGATTGCTTATTTAAAATATTACAATATTTACAGTTAAATTGTAGAGAGAAGCGCAGCAGGACAGCAAAGGGTTAACCCTTCACGCAGCTGATGCAGCACGGAGCAGAAATGCACTTCTTGATCAATTACACTGAAACAACCGAACATGGAAGTTCTAAAATAATTAAAAACAACTTGTAACACATATTTTGTGGTTATGACGATTTTACGATGGGACGTACTTTGAATTTTAAGTTGGAAGACGGCATCAAAGGGTTAACCCTTCGCAAAGCGGCAGCGGCACGGAGGAGAAATGTGGGCGTGGCAAAGAGCCGCATGTGGCTGAGAGTGGAGATCATGACAGGCTGCGGGAGGGAGCTTCTCCCTGCACTTAACGAATTAACAGGTGCTAAATTATTTAAAATAATTTATTTTAAATAAATAATCCATGCGGCTCGTGCGGCTCATCCACCAGTCAGCCAGTTGTGTGTCATGTCCAATCTTACTTTGAAAAAAACGCAAAAGTCAAACCGCAAAGTAGTGACGGACTTCTGTGTATTGCAGCTCAAAATATTCTCTGAAGAATCTGAAGGAACATAAAACTTTCTGACCGTCAGCGTCTTCTGCGCTCACAGTTCGAGGATTTTCAAGATGCGGCCTAAAGTTTTCTCACGGTGACTCCTCGGTCTGTTTCCATCTACCGACACAAGTTGCCATGGTAACCGTAATGAGGGTCTTGGATCTCGCTTCTAGTGCAGCTCATACATGTACCAGCTACACTTGTAGTCTGAGGTGGGAGTGGTTTCAGCAGGAGTCTGATACCTCAGCTTCATCTTTGCGTCCTCAAAGCTGTCGGAGACGAAGTAAACGGGCTGGTAGGTTTGGTCCTGGTAGGGCTGCACCGCCGTCTCCTCCGGATCGAACGCCTTGTACTCCGGCTTGTTCGACAGCGCGTACTGGGAGTGGGAGACGCAGAAAGCCCGTCAGCACTTACCGAGCAAACAGACGAACCTTTGAGAGAAGCGGTCGCACTCACAACGAGCTCGCCGTACGAGGAGAGGAGGCCGGCGCCGTAAGCCTTCACCTCCCCGTTCTGCTTGCAGAGGCCGAACTCCACCGTGAACCAGTACAGCTGCAGAGGAGGAGAGAACGTCTTGACGATGCCGTTCTCCACTCGAACCTTTATGGAGGTGAAAGCACGTTAAACGCTACGGGGGAGTTTACCGTTGAAAGTTTCTCAATGTCCTCGTCTGAAGCTCCAAGAGAAGCCAGTCCAATCTCCTAATGGAAAACAGACGTGTTAGCATAATGTAAGCGGATAATTTACAAAAAACACAAAGGGGGTGTGTCCACCTGAGAAAACTGGGCGAACTGTTTATCTGCCAGCATGGGGATGTGACCGAGCAGCTCATGGCAGCAGTCTCTGTCAAGACAGATCAAATCAGGGGGGACAGACAACGAAGAGCAGAAAGAGGATGGACGAGGTGAAGAGATGAACTCACGGCTCAGGGGAGTGCATGGGCGCCGACGAGTGTCGGATGTACTGGGTGCACTGGAACACCCGGAAGGCCAAACTGGCGAGGAAGTCTCTGGCGGACAGCAGGCCGGCCACGGGGCGCAGCTGGAAACCAGTTTTCTCTGGACTCACAGGAGAAAGTAGACCAAGTCAGATGGGAGGAGTCAAATCATTCACTCAGGAAATTCTATATTTGTGTTCCAGAATGAAGAAGAAAACTTTTTAAATGTCTATACATTTGCAGACGTTTGGAAATTTCACACAGAGGAGGCTCTCGTGTACTTTTAGGCTTTGACAAACTTTAGTCAACTTGATTTTTTTTTTTTTACTTCCTCATCACCTGCATGCTCTTTGCTACTTTGACCGGTTTCAGAACCCTCACAAACGTCATAATATTGTTTATTTTTTTCTACTTTTAGCAAGAGACGATGCGTAAAACTGCATTTTAAAGGCTGACATGGCAACCTGTGATGTATTTTACCCTGCAACATATGATTGAACGGATTTGATGATGAATGAAGCTTTTTCATGAATTTTAAATAAAACCAACAAGTCTCTGCTGATACATTTATCTCCTTAAATGTAAAAACTGATGTTTTTAGAATATTTGAAAAGTTTAAACCATAAATCTGCCACATTTTAAGTCTCTATACTCATTTCTGATTTTATGTCAGTTTATGTTTTATTTCCTTGTTATTTTTTTATTTCTATCCACTAGATGTCCTCGCTCCCTTCTGTTTTCCAGTTCCATGCTCACCTGTCTACACACGCACGCTCACACACACACACACACACACACACACATATATACTGTATATATAAAGTATATAAATAGATATAAGTGTATATACAGTATATATATATACACAGTATACATAAATTTATCTATAAAACCGTATTTTTCACACTTTTTTTGGACACACACATACTTATTTATATACAGTACTGTATATAGTATATATAGTACAGTATACAGTATTTCTCAACCTGCTTTAACAGATCCTTAAATATATCTAGCTCATTCAGTCATCTGAAGACAATATACCAGTACAAAATAAATTTATACTTGTGTTTTTTGTTTTTGCTTTTTTGAATGTCAGCTAGTTCCCCAAGAAAGAAACCCCCTTAAATTATACATTTTTACATGTAAAGCAAAACTTGAGCTACTGTATATATTTTCTGTTAATCCTCCTACATTCCTTATCATTTACTTTACAGTGACTTTGTTTTATACTCAAACTACTTAAATTTGATTTTTATAGATTTTATTCACCTTCATTGATTATAAATGATTATAAGTTCCAAAGTGTTGTATTGATGGGTAAGTTATAAATCTTTTTATAGTATGTATGTGCCATAAGCTTTTCTTAATTCCACTTTTTGTCCGTTTAAATGAAATACTTATTGATTTTGCTGGTAACTTCAATCACAAATCTCTTATTTTTGCAGCTGCCAGAATAGCATCAACCTCAAAGTCCTTTTTCCACCAAGTCTGAGTGTTTTATCACCTTTCAGGAAGGCGGAGACGTCTCTGAGCTGAGGGATTTGGTCCTCTCCGTATCCACACTCCTCCTCCAGCTGCTGCAGGCCGTCCAGGAACTGTCTGCAGGCCAGAGTGGGGTACACACTCCTCAGCTGCTGATAAACCTGCCTCCTATAAACACAACCGCACCGAAACATCAGCACCTCTTGTTTTAACAGTAGCATCTGAACGAGTGCCGTCCTCACCATGTAGAGATTTCCTCTGCTGTGTACTGGACAGACGGCAGCGGGTCGCCTCTGCAGGCACAACAGTCAGGTTAGGAGAACGTTTGGAAACCAGAATCAGATCCATCTGGTGCAGAACTCACTGTTTGTATCTGAAGGCAAGCTCCGAGATGGTAGCTCGTCTTTTTCTGTACTCTGAATCATTGTATCCCTGAAAAAAAAAAAAGGTTAATTAAAAAAATAAGTGTTTCTATTTGTTTTCCAATATTTCTTGGCACTCACTGGATGATCAAGGTCCAGATCTGGATCAAATTTGGTTATTAACAAATTGCATCTGTCCAGATCTTTTATCTGTCGAGGAAACCAGGGAACTGTGATGCAGATGTAGACAGAGGTCAGTAAGATCTTTTTTTTAACATTCAGACAGTTCAGATGATTCAAACAGGACCATTAAATCAGACTCTTGCCTTTCTCCTCCGGCACAGAGCGAACATCCCCCACCACCCGCTTCAGCGAGTTGATGAACACGTCCAGGTCGGAGCGATGGACTTCACACGTCATGAAGAAGTCCAGGTCAGGCAGGCCCGTCTTTGACTTCGTCCTCATCCGGCTCTCGATGTGAAAGAGTTTGGCTTCAAACGTCTAAAGAAAGAAAAGTTTCGGCTCAGTATATTTGACCGTCTGCTTCCATTTGTGCCTAAAAGTAGAAGAAATTTGAGTTCTTCTCATTAATTTCCTTTTTGAACAGAGATCTTAAAGCCCCTGCAGTTAAGAAGGACTGAATTTAAAGATTTATTATAAGTCCAAATTTATCCACATTTTAACACAAAAGGCTTTAAAATAAGCTAAGAAATTTTTAATGTTTTACTCCAATTGAATTAATTATATATAATAATTAATGACTATATAAGGGTTTTCTTTCCCTTAAAATGCTTAATTAAAAAAAAAAAAACATGGATTAATTTGCTAAATTGGGCCTGTTTTTATTCAGTTTTTTTATGTGAATGAAAAAATATATTTTTTGTTAGAGCCTTACAGATGTTAGTTTTATGCAGAATGTTGGATGAATATAAAAGGGCCTTTTAAAGTGACATGTTTTGATTTAAATATATTTAAATTAAAATTTAAATCTGGAGCCCCCCTGAGGGTTCTGGTTTTGATATGGTTTTATAAAAATGCATACTTTTTATGTTGGAGAGAAGAATGGGCATACATTTACAAAATAAAATGTTCATATATTTAAGTTAAAAGACAAACGTTTTGAACAAAAATGAACAAAAAGGAGCTCTAATTTCACCAGAATGTTAAATAACTAAATGCATAAAGGTGTAAAATTCGTTCTCCTGAGTTTATGGTTCTATTTTTGTCTCCTTACCTCAAATATTTTCCCCGCTTGAAAGAATCCCGTGTTCTTTTCATTGCTGAGCGTGAACAGGACGTTTATAGTGACCCTGCCGTCCTTGTCCTCGAACACAACACCGTCCCCGAACCTGGAGGGCCCCGGGGAGCCCACGGAGCTGCTGCTGCGCTCCCTGCGAGCATCCTCGATCAGACTCTGCTTCCTGCAGCTGAAGGTCTTCATGTCTCTGCTGCTCGGTCAGGTTGTGTGCCTTCACCCCCCCTCCTGAGGGGGTTTAAATAGTCTGTCTTTTCAGCCGTGGCTGAATGGAGAGGAGCTGCGCAGGTGCAGCAGTGACTTTGGCTTTTTAGGGACCTTTTGTGCGTCATGGTTTTATTTCCATGTTTTATTTAGGTCTGTGTTCAGGTCTTTTGAAGTGGGGTTCTGAGCATTAATATCTTACCTGCTGCAGAAGTCTCTTGGCATGATCTCAGTTTGTGGAAATAAAAGTTTAATTCTGACCAGATTGACAAGCTAATGACTAGTCGGTCTTCAACATACTAGTTTATTTATTTGTTTATTATTTAAGATCTAACAGAACAGCAGCAGTCCGAGTGAAGTAAAAGAAAACTGATATGCTGTTGTCTATTTTACCAATAAACTTTCAACATCAGGATATGTTGTCATCGTATTGATCAAAACTAAAACATCTGGATGGATTATTTGAATGAGATTTACATTCTGGGGTTTTGAGGGCCGCTTTTTAATAAACTGTTTCATAAAGGACAGCACCCATAGATTCCATCCAATTATCCATTATCTTTACCTGCTTCTTCCTGTCTGGGTTGTGGGGGCCACTGGTGGTGCCCATATCCAGCAGTCATTGCGTGGGAGGCAGGGACACCTTGGACAGGTCTCCAGTCCATCACAAGGCCACATGGAGACAAACGAGACAAACAATCATTCACTCTCTCACTCACACCTAGAGACAATTTAGAGATACCAGTCAGTCTAACGTGCATGTTTTTGGTCTGTGGGAGGAAACTGGAGTACCCGGAGAAAACCCACGCATGCACGGAGAGTACATGCAAACTCCACCCAGAAATTCTCTCTTCTGCATTCGACAAAGACGGTCGCTCTTACCTTCCCTCCTGCTTTTTTTGCTCTTGTCCTTTCAACCTCAGAGCCTCTCTTTACACATCTTTCGAATTGAAAATGATTATGGATTTGGTCGGCTGGTCCCTCAACGCAATTGATTTTTTTTTTTCCCACCAGACGACAGGATGCTGGAGAGACCTCATGCCCTGAATAGACCCTCGCAGCTGGATACGTCATTGATTCCTGGAATGGGTGGAAGATGATGTGCCTATCTGTTTGTCCATGGAGGACGTAGAAGATGTTGGATTTATTATAACAGGGTTTCTGCTTTTTGGAATTGGTGGATTCCTTGGATATCAACAAATTAGGAAGACGTCGGCACTCTGCAGCAGTTTCGGCCACAGTAAAGCTGCCAGCCTTATGTGAAGGATTTAATTCGGGCCTTGAGCGCTCAGACTCATATGCTTACTGAGCTCAACCACAAGCTGGACGCGATTTTTGAGAATCGTAGACCACGTGCGTCTCCTGGAACTCGCCAGCATGAAGGATCCAATCTTGGAGAAAGCTAAATCGAGCACGGACCGGATGGAATGCCCACTAATCTTGCTGTTTGGATTCGCCATTGAGTGTACCAGCAGCACTGAAGACAGACAGAAAACAGAGTATAGCGACCCGAACAATTGTTGTTTATCTGAAGTTGGTCTCCACGCTGGCCCTGGACAGGCCAACTTATCTCAAATTACTACGGGGGGATACATAAACTAGAAGCTTCTGCCTGCCCCTCACCCCCTTATCGAGGACATCTGTGGCCATATCAGAACCTTGATGCTGATAGACACTGTACCATCTTATCACTTATAACATAATTCATCGGCTTTGTTGACCTCTATGCATAAATGCATTATGATGTCACTATATGGTTCAGCTTTATGTTGCAAGGTCTAACTGTTTCTCAACTAGTACATGGCGGGAGACATTTTTTTTTTTGGCTTCCTCCATTTTTCTCATCTGCCTGCATGTTGTATGTAACAGGTCTCTCTTGTAAACGAGTCTTCGAGGCTCAATGAAAACTAACCTGTATAAATAAAGGTCTGATAATATATATATTTTTTATTAGACACCTGAAACAAAAAGTTACTTTTGTTTGGATAGTGTTTAATCTGTTTGTTGGGATGCAATGACAGCAGTCTTGTTTTGTACAAAAGTCACAGACTGTCAGTCAACTGCCTATAGGTGCTTGGGTTTACCCTTCTTAACTCTTTCTAGTGTAGAGTTTTACCAAATATTATCTTTTGACAGATGCAGACATTAACAAGCTGTAGAAAAACTTTGATATGCGTTGCATAGTAGGGCTTTAACAGACTACTCGAGTAATCAACACATTGATTCCTACAACATCGATCGAGTTTTTTTTATTTCACGTCGAGTATTTGTAGTGACATCATCACGTCGCAGTTACAGAACAGAAAATGAATCAACTTCCAATTAAAAAAAAAAAAAAAGATCAACTTCCTGTTTGGAGTGCATTGCGAACCGGTGTTACACCAAATTCTGTGACCACCGTATATTATTGTGACCATAGGGGACGGTGTTCCATGCACTGTTGCAGGTCACAGAATATGGTGTGACACCGGGTCCAATGACCGAACCAAAACCAGCTTCACAAACAAAAAGCAAAAAATATGAATCTCTAAACTTATGAAAAACCTATAAACATATTATTCTTTAAAACTAACCCTAATGTGCACCACCGGAGGTCGTGCAAAAAGTATGCAAAAATTAAAAAAAAAACACTGCTCCATTTTTGAGTTTCAGTAACAGTATTTTAAAAAGTTTAGCATTTAATGACAAATAACAGAATGACGTTAAAGCTAGTGTGCAGAGAAAACACTTGTATGTTTAGGAATCTTCACAAATGAAGGGACGATGGAAACAAAATATCATTGCTTTTTAATATATGTCATGCATAAACATATTTATCAGGAGTTTTAAAGCTTACAATAAAAAAAATCTATGAGAAATTGCATAAAAAGAAAAATCACTTTTATGGGTAAATGTTCACTTTGACCTTTAAATTCACTAAACAAATTATAAAATAACAAAAAATCAGTAACATTAATGCAAATATAATACTAACAGTAATACAGGTGTTACTATTTCTACATCACAAGATAGTTTATTGAATAAAACACAGTTTCCTACAAGGTTTCCACTGCTTTAATACGAAGACGGCAAATTTTGGAGCAAGCTAAGCAGAACTGCAGGAAGCCCAGTAACTGAACAATCATAGTTCAGAAGAGCGGAGGTCCAATCCAACCAGGTCAGTCGTTAGTCCAGTTTGCGTAAAGCTTCACACAGTTTCCCCAGTTCACCTGAACGAAATGAAAGTGGAGAAAAGAAATGAATCCAAGCTGCTGCCAAAAATATTTTGTTTAAGTAACAAACACAAAGAGAGGTTTCATAATCTGGCCACAAGATAAAAATAGCCGTCTTCATCCCGCTCGCTCAGCTGGGTAATAACCCACTGACCAAAAAAAAAAAAAAAAACCTCACCTGGGTTGACTACACCGTTCATGTGTCAACTTGTATATTTGCTACTATAATATTAGTGACACTTGCGTTTTAATAGAAAAGTAGCCCTTAAATATATTTTAGAACCAGAAAAATAAGAGCTACAGGTTTTATTTACAGATAAATTAAGTGTAAGGTATAAAAGTGATAAACACTTAAGATTATTGAGAATTTTTAGTTTTCCTTAGAAAGCAGTGGTTGTTGTTACTGGTTCATGAAAAGAGACTTTCACAGTAAACAGGTTTAAACTTGTAAAAAAAAAAAAAGCAAGTTTTGACGAAAAATTTGGGAACATGCTGTAAAGTTTTATAGGTTTACTTAACTTTTCTTTTTTGAATAAATCAGGTTTTTAACTTTGTAGATTTATCAAAACACTACACGTTCTGTATATCATCACTGTATTAACTATTTTTAATAGTGACATGCTAAATTGTAACGACAGCTTTTCCCCTACAAAACTTGAACCCTAATATGTATTTCATGACAATATACTGTATCTCCACAATATTTGCTTTTATTTATGTTTTTTACTTTGACTATGTTACTCCATATTTTCATTAAGCAGATATTTTTACTACTTTAAAAATATATAAACACTGCAGTTCCAATGCCAAGTCAATAGGTGGCGACAACTCCCCAAATAAGTAGTAAAAATGCAAAAGAAGAAATGTCAAAGCAAAGCATCATTTAAACACCCTTTGCATGTGAATAAAAGTGTGACCCTGAAAAAATAAAAATAAAAAAAAAATAAAATTTTGACTGAAAAATAGTTTTGAGCTCATAATCTGTGATAATCTGGAGCGTACTGTGTATGCAGTCAGCCAGGTTCGTGAGCTGCTGGGTGTTGTCCAGGACTTCGATGCTCTGGGTGTAAGGGTTGTAGCGAACTGAAAACGGCTTGGGGATGGTGGATGCAAATTTCCTGTGGAGAAAGATGAAAACATGCTCAGCATCTGTGCACGTGGACGACAAAACTATAAAAGACCTCACATCTTACCTGACTTTCTCTTTAGCGTCCTCAAAGCTCTCAGACACAAAGTAAACAGGCTGGTACTCGGTGATGGGGTATTTCTGCAGGCTGGTCTTCTCAGGGTCAAAGGGCTGAAGTTTGGGCCTGTCAGTGAGACAGTACTGGAAAAAAGAACAGAACCATTACTGACTTGTTGTGCAGGTCAGATTTCTCAATGAACGTCTCTGTTTCTGTAAGCAGGAAGTGCAGCACGATTCAATGCTCTGCTGTTGGCTGAGGGAACATCCTCTCTGTGACCTCGATATCAAGCAGCTCATCCCTTTCCTGCCTCTGCTCACCCACTGAACCACTTCACAGCCACCCCGCTCCCCAGTGACACATTAAACCTGAATCTTACTGGATCACTAACCCTCTCCCCACGATGTTGCTGCTGTTGTGCAACAGGGTGATATAACACTCAAATCTCGGCTTGTAGAAAGCAATTTCAAACGTCTCGGCTTCCTCGTACCTTCAGCTCTCCAAAGGATGAAAGCAGGCCGGCTCCGTAAGCTTTTATCTCAGAGCTTTGCTTACACAGACCGAACTCCACGGTGAACCAGTACACCTGGGGACACAGAGGGTTCATAAACAGGATCCAGCTACCAAAACCAATACAAATAAAAACTGCACAGAAGAGAAGCTGCTGTTGGGTTTTTCATCAGGTTTTCCTTGAAACCCTGATTTAGTTCAGATCTAAAGTGGACTTCCTGTGGTTATTCCAGCTGATACGTGATGTTCCTGCAGGATGCCTCCCAGGCTGCACCAGAGGTGCTGCACTTTGTTGTCCTTTAAGGCTGGCTGTAGTATAAGTTTTATACTTCGTGAAAATAAAGGGAACATTTCTCTGATTACAAATGAAAACTTATTTTATTACCACATGCATGTTTTGCTGTGTCTCCAAGTACACAAGTTTATCTTTGTTTATTAAATCAATATAGCTTTTACAATCAAACTTAATAGTAAAGTTAACATGATCAACATCAGCCTTATGCCATCTTGTGATATATTACACAATATGATGATGACGATGTGATATATGAAATTCTAATGTTATTGCTTCAGTAAGAAAATGGTTGGTTAATTCTTGGTAAAATTTCAGAATAAAACATTAAAGTACTATCTATGACCATCAATATGGAAATGTAGCCATTTTTTTCTTATGAATATAAGTTTTTGGCCTACATTATCCAAACTTTCACAGTATTATGGACTGTTAGGTGTAAAAATGTTCCATGAATAATTCAGCAATGACCTTTAAATGTTTTAGAGGATACTGACTTTAGATGTGTTCATAAAACCTGCTATTTTGCATTTAATTTAGCCTAAAATGTAGAATAACTCTAAAAGTTAGGAATTTTTTACTTTTTCCTCCCGATGATGAGATGCAAGCAAAGCCCCCCAGAAATCAGCTATTGTTTAGTTTGTTTAAAAAAAAGAAAGCATTCAGGAGTATATTGGGGTTTATTGACTATGACACTGGAAATTGATTGAGTTGTTCTGTTATCTTTTGTTGATCTAGATTAAACCGGTGAATGTATGTGTCCTAAAATAGTTAAACTTTCTAAATTTGGTAATTTTAGTCACAATATACTCACAGTTGCAAGTTTCTCAATGTACTCATCTGGGGCACCGAGAGATGCAAGACCAATTTCCTGTGTTGAGTGGAACAAAATATGCAGATTAGACAAGTCCATCTATAGTAATTTGTGCCTTTTATGTGTGTTAAACTGAAATAATTAAGCAAAATTGGATAATTATTTTAAATGGATAAAGTTACCTGAGAAAACTGAGCAAAACTAGGGTCGGCAAACAACGGCACATGTCCCAGGAGTTCGTGGCAGATATCCCTGTTTTATAGGTAACTCGTAAATAAACAGCGTATAATTTATATTGCGTAGACTAACGCCAGACTCAACACTCACGGCTCAGGTGTGTACGTGGGCTTGGAGCCGTGACGAATGTACTGCGTGGAATGGAAAACGCGGAAAGCAAGTCCAGCCAGGAAATCCCTGGATGAAAGCAGGCCAGCGACTGGGCGAAGCCGAAAACCTGTGCACGCTGTGAGAGAGAGAGGCGGGAAGATAAAAGAGAACAGACAGGAAGTGTGCCATTTAAACAAGTCCTTTGTTCTATCTAAAAGTATGCTGATAAAGAATAAGGGGCCGCGCTATGATAGCAGCAGCAACGTGCACTCCACCCATCTTTTGGGTGACTGTACGAACATAACTTCACTGTATCCCAGTACAATGATAATGAAGCTTATTCTGATTCTGATGTTTAAATGAGCTGAAAGATGCTTTGTGCATCATTTAAGAGGTGCATGATTCAATAAATAAGTACTGTAAATAAGAAAGACAACTGGATGCTTTAACTGTATTTAAATTAGTCTAGACAAAAATTACTTCTGGTCATTTGATGAGTTTTATTCCAGAAGTCAGAATTTTTCCCAAAGTTGGACTTCCATCTTGAAAAGTCTGGTTCCTGACCAGCCTCGGCCTCAAAATCCAACATGGCTGCCTCATTCACACAAGATGTGAAAGCTGCAGTAGTATTAGTATTTTATTTTTGCTCTTGTCAGGTTGCATCTCAGTAATTCAGTAATGCTTTCCAACCATTATTAGTGAACATGTTGACACGGTGGAATCATAGAGTGTGGAATCAGTTACCATTGTTTAGTATTGCTAACGATAGCTGGCATGGGTAACTGGCACAATGTGGAAGTCAGCAGAAAGAGACGAAAAGTACTTTGTTGGTCTTTTCCTCTTATAGTCTCTCCCTTTCACAATAAGAGCCTACATTCTGATGTGAAATACTGTATATGCATTTGTGTCTACCACAACAACATGTAACAAATGGAACAAGGCCGTGGTCTGTGATCTGAGGTAAACTGAACACAGAAATAGCTGTATGACTTTGTTTCATTGTTCATGTCTAAAATAATATTAATGGGGTAAAAAAAATGTATATGGTAAACAGGTTTAAATAAATAAAAAAATAGACGACATGTTCTGGGAGCAGTTAGTGCTAACTTAAGCTAGCCATTCATAAGCAACGTTCACCTTTTTTTTTTCTTATTGATAAATTAATATTTGAAGAAATGAAATTATTGAGGAGTTGGATAAATAAAAATTTTTTAAATTACACAAAAAATATTAAATTGTAGCTCTTTTAGCCTTTGTGTTTTGATTTAACTGATAGCTTACCTAATACGCTTGAAGCTAAAGGGAATGTTTCCACCAAAACAGCAACAACAACAAAAAAAAAAAAAAAACAACGTTAAAGCCTAAATATTAAAAATTAGTACCAAAGAAAATGTGGGGAAAGGTGTGCAGCCTTATTTATTTATTTATTTTTATACAAATGTGTAAAAACTGCAAAAAAAATCACTATAAACATAAAATCCTCTTGAATTAAAATAACTAAACTTAAATAGATATAAACAAACAAAACAAACACTTTAAATACTCGCTATTATTAAGTAGTAGCTATCCCTAAATACTTATTTGTATTCATGATAAAACTCAAAGTGAGTCTTCATCGTTGTTCATCTTTAGCTTTTGTTTCAGTTTTACTTTTAGCATTAATAAGCTTTTTTTTAAATTAGATAAACTAGATATTTCAATAAATGTTTTACCAGTGTTTAAAATCAACCTGATATGTCATGTTTTGTTTTTATTTATTTACTGTATGTATTTCTTAATTTTTATTAAATATGTCTATGCAGCTAAACAAGATGTAAAAGGGTAAAATGTATACATCTAGAATAAAACAATCCTGCAGAATTAGAAGTGGTGTGTCAGATTTATCAGGTAATTTAAGCTGTTAAAACACTATTTCTTTTATGTAACTCAAACAAAACCAATTTCATACTTAATTTTTTAACTAATGAACATACGTTTTGCTGCAAGATATTTAAACAAACTACACTAATAACTGAGTAAGATCTGACGCAGTATAGAGGATTCACTCCCTTGTTGGACAAAACTTACACTGCAGGAAGCGAGAGACGTCCTCCAGCTGTGGGATGTTGTCTGGTCTGTAGCCGCAGTATTTCTCCAGCAGAGGGATAACCCGGTTGTGTTCACGACAGGCGTGAGTCGGGTACAGAGTCTTGAGCTCCGTGAATACAGTGCCCCACGTGGCTTTTTCATCCTCTGTGTACTCCACTCTGGGGATGATTTGGCCACTGGGACAAAGACGAGGTTAGAATTAGATTATTGGTGAATTGGCAGGGGTGACATTTTTCTAGTAGAAGGAAGAACTAACAAAAATAAACTAGAGCCCAGCCGATATATTGGCAGAAGCCAATATTTTACATCGATATAGGCATTTGGGGACATATCAGTTTCTGTGATAATTATCCCATTATACGCCAATATAAGCACTTATAATTTTCACCCCCAAACTGCTGGAACCAGCCGTAATTGTACAATGTATCCAGCAGAGGGCGCATGAAGACTATTTTCAAGTCACGTCCACTTAAGTTTCATTTTCACATTCAGCGTAGACTAAGCAGGGAACAATACTGTGTAGCATATTTTGCTGAACAGCGCATGGTAAGTTTATTTTAACTGATCCAGAAAATAAAATAAAAAAAACAACAATAATCAAGTCTCTTCAATCCTACAACCCGCTCGTCATTAGCTACGTGCCTCTCAAATTAGCAAGCTAAAGTTTAGATAGGCTTGTAAAACTTTATCCAGAACATTAAATGTAGAGGTAAATAAAATACATCAGCGTTAGTAATGTTTTCTTTATCGTCCTCATTGAAATGTATTTGTCTGAAATCTTCAATGCAAAAAAAAGAATGTTGCTGTGGTCAGTACTAATTATATGTGACTGACTGTTTAAACAGTGAACAGAGAAGGGTGTTTTGTTTAATTTATGTTTTTATAACACACTTGATAACTTTATGGTGAGTAGTGGAGAATAGAAAATGTGAGCACATGTTGGGAAGACTGTTTTTATGACCAGTGCACCACTTGTTAACCTAGTGTGGGTCTAGGTATAGCATGGATTTGATTAGCTTAGCTTCATGATTGCTAACACCTGTGCTAAATAAACAAGGAGTGGAGCAACTCGCTGCTTACTGAGATTCTTGGGGGTGGATAAAGATCAAAATTCTCAAGCATTATATAGGTTATCGGCAATATCCCCTACCCCTACCAATATCAGTATCAGCGATAGCCAAAATTTCCGTATCGGCCAGCATCTAAAATAAACTGATGCTAAGAAAGAGACAACACATAATCTGTCACAATTCTCTGAAATGCACCTCAAAACCAAGAAAAAATGAAAAATTTATTAATTTTTTAATCTGGCTACATAAAGTCTTCCCCCTTATACTTCTTAATGAAGTCTTTATAATTTAAAATTGTCATTACTGAAGTTCCATGTAATGACTATGAATAATCTTGCGCCTTTTATTTGGTATTTTAAAATAAAAAGGCCTGAAATGCTATGGTAGTTTAAATATTTATTTAAAAACATAGATTTCTTTTTAATTTAGGTGTTTTGTACAGCAATTTAGGTAATTCAGTTGATTATTCATAAGGATAGGGGAATCAAAATTGTTTCTAATATGGATAAAATATTTTATAAAAGGTACGTTAAGAATTGATTAAAGGCTCCTTATATTGATAGTATTATATGGGCTGAAATAAAAACTTTTGTGAAATTACACAAGAAAAGTTAAGGATTTAGATCAATCTATTTTATACACAATCTTTGTGGCTCTAAGAATTACTAGTATATCATTTTTTTCCATCACACACAGGGTTCTTGCTAGTTTTAAATTTGGTATTTAGTGGCAAAACACTAATTTTAAGACACAATGAACTGAAAATGTAAAATGTATGAACTATTTTACTTTTAATTAGTGCAGTCATATATTTAACTCTAATTTGCAGTTTCCAAAAGCTCATGGGATTTTTTTTTCTGTATTTTTGCCACATTTGGTCTTTTTTCTTCTCCCATTGACTCCTTTTTTCTGTTCTCATATAAGAAACCTTCATAAATGCATTGAAACAATACCTTGCAATAAAAAATGTTAGGCTCTTTGCTAATATTTTCAAAAGAACGAAGGGTTCAGTAGACTTCTCGAGTAAACTTCAAAACTAAAATTCAGCAGTTACTGTCTGTAGTTGTAGGCGATGTCAGCAAACTCCTTCCTGCGGGCTCGGTACACTGGATCTGTGAACCCCTAAACGCACACATGAAGGAAAACCACGTTAGATCTCATGATTGCAAATTCAAAGCGTGGAAATCCTCTGCTGAGTCCAAACCCCTTAGCCTTTGACGACGTTATGCACTCCGTCTCTAACAAGAGCGTGCACATAGATATTGAAATGAAGCCTTTGTGGAGTGTGTTTCTGTTTATAATCAATTCAATTCTGCTTTAATGGCAATGGCAAAAGGGAGCAATTATCTATAATTACAGGGGCTCAATTAAAGCAATGACATCAGTTTGTGTGTGTATGCACCTTCCATTAGAATGGATGGAGGAGTGAGCCTTGTCATCTTTGCAGCGCTGCTTTTCATGAGACGTGTGGGCGTAAATGTATTCTCACAAACACTCACGCAGAGGCAGGATGTGCTAAACAGAAGGTGATGGGTGAGTCAGAACTTACAGGGTGATCAGCGTCTAGCTCCGAGCCATAACTGAGGATCTGGTTGGCAAAGCGGTCCAAGTCCTGGATGTCCTTAGGGAACCACGGAACTGGAAGAAAATATTTGTTGTGTTTTCTTTAAGTATCTATTACTCAGCTAAGCTGTCTACAGTAATAAAGAACACTCTTTTTTTAATCAAATGTAGGAAAGTTTGGATTAGATTTTTAACCAGGCAGTATCTTTAAGATCCCACATTAAAAATGTTACCAGGACAATGTTCTTTCATGTGTGGAACATCATAAAATTAGAAACATCATGTTCCAAAGCCAAAGAGAAAAGCTGAAATGTGCATTTATTGATTCTAGGTTGGACTATTTTAACTCTTTATTATCTGAGTGTCCAAAAATTCTTAAATCTTTAGTTGATCCAAAGATTCCTGTCAAATTCAGAATAGAATTAAAAATTCTTCTAACAGACAAACTCTCAGCAACCAAGCTCTGCGTTTTATTAAAGACCTTGTTGTTCTATTCTAAACAGAGCATTTTGCTCTCAGACTTCAGGTTTAATTGTGGTTCTTAGAGTTTATAAAAGTAGAATATGCAGCAGCTTTTTGTTATCAAGTTCCACTCTTGTGGAACTATCTTTCAGTTTCTGTACGTTAGGTTAACACTATTTTCACATCAGGGCCAGTGACTTTTCTTTTAAATAAATCCCAAAATTAGGGTTGGCTTGGGTTTCCTCAGCCATCCCTTAGTTATGCTGCTGTAGGCTTAATGCTGGTTTATACTTCACAAGATTAAGATATCAGATCTCACTGACGTGGCAGTGAGATGTCCTTTTTTTGCATGGGCATATATACTGTATACTCAAACAGAAATTGTGGGACAAAGTCCTCCCACTGAAGCTCATGTAACGTTCAGACTATGCATGATATTGGATTTTTGGCCAATATCCAATCTGCTGATATGATAAAACTTATTTGGCCGATGCCGCTATTTTATATACGTTCCTTTGTCAGAACATAGCCTCTTATTTATGCTTATTTGCTACAAAAATTGTGCAACAGCTGTAAGAGCTGGTGACATATGTTCAGTAACAGCCGTATGCATAGCACTTTGACTTATATTAAATGAAAAGTGTTAAAAGTTATTTATTAGCATTAGTCACCTGTGATGCTGTCTCACTTGTGGAGACTTGTTCCAGGTTCCTAGCTGCAGTGTGGTATCCTCTGCACTCCTGTGCATGAAGGACAGCCTTTTTAAGTTAATAGTTTTTGTCTATCCATTGTGCTGTAAGATTAATCATGCCAGCGGGGCTAACACTTGACGTCCAAATGTCAGTGGTAAAACTCACCCAAGTGCTATTGGCTATTAGCTTCTCAATGATGTCCGAAATCACGGCTTGTAACTCGGGTAAGGCTACGTTAGAAAATATCTCAGACTGAGGACGATGTAGCAAGGCTCAGTGTAGTACAAAAATCTTTGGAATCCGATATCCTCAAAATAAATAAATAAACGAACAAATAAATAAATAAATAAATTTAAAAATACACTGCCGACATGTTTACTTCTTCCTCTCCAACGTGATCAGATCAGGTAGGCCTGCATGAAAGATTCTGGTGGACAATGTAAAAGGGAAATAGAATCAAGAATATAACACAGGGTAATAGGGATATTGACGTGAACTCCTCTTTATTTAGAGCGTAAATGAGAGAATATTGACCCATTGGTTGTAGATCAGTCAGACAGTACCTTCTGGATGTTTGCCAACAGCTTGATTGGAAGAGGGTTACGAGTAGGAAAAGGCAATTTGAGGCTGGTTGCAAATGAGTGGCTGTAAAAAGTTCAAAATATATATATTTGTAGAACAGTGAACTTCATTTTTTTACCATGAAATGTCTATTTTCCGATGGTCAGCCATCTTTCCTTTGCTATTATCATTATTATTATTATTTTTTGTCAGTTAAATATTTAAAGGTGAGCACATTTTTAGTCTGAGGGATAAAACTGTCAACCACTCATCTAAGCAGATTGAAAATCTGTTTTTGTACGAGTCTTAATGCTTGAAAAGGAAAACTAATATCTTAACAGACTTTTCTATTTACACATTATGCCTGATGGATTTAATTGTTTAATGAATCTTTATTTTCAAAGTGATGTAATTGTTGAAACTGTTGCCAAATGAAGTTGAATAATCTTTCTTTGGGTTCATTAAACCCATTCAAAAGACTTGTACACCGTAATATCAATGAGCTCCATGATTCATACAAGAAAACTTTAAAAAATAGTAGCTAAAGTGCATATACCGTATTTTTCGGACTGTAAGGTGCACCAAAATATGAGGCACATTAAGCAACAATATTTCATTTTAACTGATTTTTGAGTGCTGTGTACCACATAAAATCGGTTCAAGGTCAGTAAGCACAACCAGAATTATCTGGTTGTGTTTACTATTGTTCATTCATTCAACCTTTATGGGGACTCATTTACTCATTTAATCTGAATTATAAGGCTCACTGTCAATTTTTGAGAAAATTAAAGGATTTTAAGTGTGCCTTATTGTCCAAAAAATACGGTACCTTTAACAAATAATGCAATCCCACAAATTTTACCTGTTAATATTCAGATTACTTGTTTCAGCTGTAAACCTTTGATGAGTAGCTACAACTCCATCCACAGCAAAAACTGTTGATGTCATTTTTCAAGCGTGAGAGTTTTGACAGCTCTGTTATAGCAAACTATTTAGGGATTCAGTCTTGAGTTACTTTTCCTCTGGGTGTTACGGGGCCTTCATTCATTGTCACGTCAACTCTCAGGCACTCTTTCAACATGGTGTTGGTTCACAGATGTTAGAGGGTCAAGCTGTGAATAGGAGGGCTTCTGTCCACCCTGCTACCCACAACTACATGCCAACAAAGAGGAAGAAAGAGCTGTGTGTACCTTTGTTGGAACAAAACAGACAGATTATATGAAAAATCTCTGAACGGAAAGTTAAATATGATTCCAACCTCCCTAAAGAAATAATAATCACTTTTCTTTTTTTAGTCCTTGAAAGCATTTGGCTTTATGCTTGTCCTATAAATCTTAAATTGAGAGCAGGAGAACACAGCGCAAAATGAAAAATGCTCTTTCTGAAGATCCTTTGAATACAGTATATATTTTTAGCTGGCTCTGTTCCAGCAACAAGCTCTTACAAAAGAGTAACTGGCTGTCACTCATTGAATTTAAGATTTGTCTAATATGCTAAATAAAAGTGATTACTGAAGAAGTTAGGACATAATAAACAAGAAAGTTCATGCTCAATAATCCAGGTACCAAATCCAATAATTCTCAGTCGGGTCATCTGGGCAGTTTCATTTTTATAGAAATGTTTCACTCTCCATCCAGAGGGCATCATCAGTCAGAGGAGTTCCAGCAAACTGTTTCCCCACCAAGCAGTAAACACCTTAAGTGGACCAACCAGTTTGCTGGAGCTAAGATGGTTCCTGGGAGAAGTACCCTATAAAATATTCAAATTAAAATGTATAGAAAAAAATTGACAAAATAAATACCAATTCATAAATACAACTTTATTCTAAAAATGTTTGATCAAATGTATCAATGAATTTATACTGTGATACATTTGTGGTCAGTTCACTTTAGCATATTGTTCCTGCTGTACCTCTCATTTTTCATTATAGAATAATTATTAGACACACTGAAATACGATTGCATTATCATATGTATCTGTAGGTGTCTCTTCTTGTACAACACTAGCAGTGGGATCTTTTAGAAAAAGTGGAGTTGATGGGCCAAAGCATCAGATGGAAAGTGCATTAGGTTCTATAGGGACAAACTTGTTTAAGTATTTAATTTCTGAGTGCTTTTAAAGGACTGGTTACTGGAAAATAATGTGGCAGGGAGAGTTAACAGTGTCCCCTAATGATGCATTTGTGTTTGCCAGTTAAAAAAAGCAATGTAGCTCCCATTTGACTGAAGAAAATGGAAACTGCACACCTTTCTTTTCTGATGTTTTTACAGACACACCTGGTTTTCAACAGAACTAAGGAATGGATACGATTGCAAAACACAGCAAAGCCTTTTCTGTCTTCTCTATTTTTCTTGCCAAATCTTTCACCGCCCATAAATGTGCTTGTCAAAAGAGAGACATAAAGAAGTGGCACCTTGGACGGATAGCTTGACAGAGAGTGAGCACTGAAATAAAATAAATAAATTAAAAAAAATCATGTGGGCATGTTGTGTTTCTGTGTGTTCCAGAGCGAGATGTAGGCATCATATTTGCATTCCTGTTGGAACATTTCCTACTTTCATCCATACTCTTTTTGCCAGAGTTTGAACAAGTGTCACAGTGGATCAGCGGGGTTGTGGTTTTCTATTTTCCAGTAAAATTTTCCAAATGCCCACTTCTCCCATTATATGGAGGAGTTATGTATATAAATACATGAAGAGCTGAATTTCAAATTCTACATTTTTAGTTCTCTTTTCCAATCATTTGGCTTCAGGATGTGCTGTAGTGTTACTTCTCTTTGGGTGAAACAGCCTGTCGGTCGTCTTCTTCATTGATTCCTGAAGTCTTCACCCTGCTTGTTCAGAAGACAGCAACTAAGCGCCAGTTGTTCGATCTCTCAGGATCAACACCAGTCACTTATGTTGGTGTCCTCTATGTCTCAGTTTTTTTTTCTCCCAGTCAGCACCTTCTCTAAATCTATCATTTTATACACCCTATTAAATAGTGACTGTTATGCTTTTGCCTTCTAGTGCCTTTGTTTCATGACCACATGTGAAGATTCCAGTTCCTGGCTTTCCTCTACCAGTCATTAACCACTTGTTCACAGTTCGTGAGCGACAGGTGTGTGTCATCAATCACGCAGCAACGTATTGTGGTGGCTGCCTTGACAAGCCAGGACCACATAAAGACGGAAGCTAGATCACATACAAAAACTTTGAGTGTTGGTTTGCCTGCGGTGAAGTCAATTTACAGTCCTAGTAAGTTTTACAAAAAGTTTGACAAAAGCAACTGGATTTTATTTTATAACAGAAGATGTTTCACTTCTCATCCAAGGAGCTTTCTCAATTCAAAGAACAGACAGTGTGGGGTTCGAGTTATGGAGCTGAGCTAGATACACATGCAGATTGCCCTATCAAGCCTCACAATAGGGTTTCGTTAGGGTCTTTGTTAGTCTGACTCACAGATGGACTCTGGTGACACGGATGAAATTTCTTATTGGTGTGAAAATGACTGGGTATCAGGTCTAACGCTGCATTTGAGTTTGTTTTTGAAAGTTGAAATCTGAGACCTCCTCCTCTTTTTAAAGATGGTTTCTCTCATTTTATATAAATGGCTTCCTTCACCTCACCACCATCTCTAACCATCTACAAAGTATCTTCTCAGTCCAAAATGTGAATATTTGGTCCTCAAATGAGTGTCCCTTTTTATACGTGTAACTTATATTTAAGTAAAAGACTAAGCTTAATTTGCGAATCCTTCATGTTTTATCAGCCACTTGCTGTGAAAACTTGCCTCCTGTGCTTTGAGTTGCTTCTTGTGAGTTCTGTTCCCCTGCGTCTCAATGTCCACCACCTAGAGGTCCTAGAGCCGCTCAACCTCAATCTCTCAACCTGTAAAATAAGATTGGGCTCAACTTTCTTCGTCTTCCACCCCTGGTCCCACCTGTTGCTCTCCTTAAAACGTTTACGTTCATCCTGGAGATCTGCAGCTGTTGTCTGGAACCCTCCACACACAATCTTCCTCAACCTATGAACAAAAAGATCTCCTAATATTTACCCATTGCTCATCCTTTTCACTAGAGGCAGGGCAGCCGACTTGGGTCCCAAAAGTCCCAGATTCGATCCCCAGTCATTGCACATCTTGTGGTGTCTCTGAGCAGGACGCCCTATCCCCCAATTGCTCCCCGGGTGCTTTCGATTGCTGCCCACTGCTCCACCTGGGGGTGGATGGGTTAAATGCAGAGAGCCAATTTCGCCATTGTATGGGAACATACAATGATAATACATAGCATATTATTATTTGCACATCCCTCTGGTGCCTACACCTTTCCACATTTATAAATGAAAAACACTTGGGTTTTGTATTGTCAGTGAGTCTTTTTGGTTACCAAACTCTGTTTAAAACCATGTCGCTCCTCAGCAAAAATGACACAGTTGACCAAATGTAACATCTGAGCAAACCTTTACCTTTCAATATCAGCACAGTTGAGAATGAATTATAACATTTTTCAAGTGGAAAACTTTAAGCTGAATCATTACCCTTGTTAAGCGGGTAGCTTCAGTAAAAGTGCCAATGCATTTTAATGTAAGCAAGTTTTTGAAGGAATTAGAGACTATGAACAGCTAAAAATGAAAAGGGTGAGTCATAAAATGTTCAACACATTCAAAACACATTTTCTGAAGGGAAAAACCAAGTATATTTTAATGTATCAGATTGTATTGAATCCACAACAGATATCAAAATGCACAACGTGACAGTTTTGCCATGTTCTTCAGGGTCTCAACCCTAACATCAACAGAATCTTGTGCGTTCACTTGAAAAAGCAGTGCATGCAAAAATAGCCTGAGAATCTGACCAAATTAATACCTTTTACCCAGAAGAACATATGAGAATCCCCCAAAGATCATGTACAAACCTTTTGCCAAATGTATTGATGGAACAAGGTGCCAATTTTTTCCCTTCAGGCTCTGTTCCATCAACCCACTCTCTGGATCTGCGTCTTCCTGTTCAGGGATGCATGAGGCTGGACGCTCTCCCAGCTGACATTTGGCAAGAGATGTACCCTGGAAGGATTCCCTTAAAGCGTTAACAATGACAAAGACAAGTGCACTCCCACTTATGGGCATAACTGTGGGCAATTTAGAAATATTATTCATTCACTCTTAGTTTTTACACTAGCTTTTTACTAATTAGTAAGGTGCCAATGATCTCTTTAAACGTAATGTAAATGAAGTGGTTGTCAATAAATGTATTAGAGTTTGGCAGGAACATTAATACGACATCACTAGGGTAAAAATTTTACTTAAGTATCCATCCATCCATTATCTTTTAACCGCTTCTTCCATTTTGGGTCACAGGTGGTCACTGGTGCTCATGTCCAGCAACCATTGTGCGAGGGGCGGGGGACACCCTGTACAGGTTGCAAGTCCATGACAGGGCCATATAAAGACAAACGAGACAAACAACCATTGAATCTGTCACGCACACCTAGGGACAATTTAGAGTTACCAATCAGCCTAACATGCATGTTTCTCATCTGTGGGAAGAAACCAGAGTACCAGGAGAAAACCCACACATGAGAAATTCCATTCAGAAAGGCCACCGGATCAGTATTTGAACCAGGGACCTGCTTGCTGAGAGGCAGCAGCTCTACCAGTTGTGTCACCGTGATGCCCATTTAAAAAAAAAAAAAAAAAAAAATTACTTTAAATATTTTTACTAAAAATTGCTGCAAAGTTTATAATTTTGTTTTGAAGATTTCTAAAATCATGCAATGTTTGAGTATGAAGATTGTACTTTTTATGTGATTTTTGATGCAACCATTATCATTAAAACTCTTTGTTCTGTGATGCAATAGAACTCAATAACAATCGATAGAAAATAAATAATTTTGTGTTGCATCTTTAATGTAACAACTAAAGGTTTATTAAATTAGCTTAAATGCTCAAAACCTACTGTACATGTAGTAATGGTACAACATAAGAAGAAATTGAAGACTGTAAATGGAGCTTACTTATATAGCGCCTTCCAGCCCCCATGAGGGGCCCCAAAGCGCTTCACAGTACCAGCCATCCACCCATTCACACACACATTCATACACTGGTAGCGGTGGCTGCCATGCAAGGCGCCAGCCAGTCCTACCGGGAGCAACTTGGGGTTAAGTGTCTTGCCCAGGGACACAACGAGGTATGTAGTGACTGGGGAACGAACCCGAGACCTTCCGGTCCTGAACCGGCTGCCCTGCCTCTACACCATCTCAGCCCCATGCCCCATATCGTAAAATACATTATTATCCCTAAAATATAGAATGTCAAACTTGCATATTTAATTACTTTTAGAATTGAAGCATTAATATTCACAGTAAGACAACCTTTGATCAATGTATTCCTGTAATTCAGGTAAAATGGTTTATATCAAATTTATTTTGATGGTCATTTTGTCTCCCTATAATTATTGGTTGAAGCATTATTGTGCCTGCAGCAGCTCTATCTACAGTGTCATTCAAATCTTTTAATTCCTCTCCAATATCATCTCTAATAGTACCAACTTTTCCTCACTATCTTCACTAATTCTCACCACCCTGCTCCTCAGCCTACCCCCTTTACCGAGAAAATTTTCTAAATGTCACTTTGCATCACCCCATTATGATACTAGTAAAACCAAATTATTCTTTAATATATTGTCCATCCTATAATATACAGTTATTGCTCTGATTACAGAGGAATAAAAAAAGTATGACCTTGGTCTTGAAAAAGTTTTGTATTGTTTTTAATGATCAGGGTGCATTTTAGAGCCTTTGCAGTCCTGTCACACATCAGATGATTTATTTCAATTTATGTGCTGCAATGCTATGTTAAATTAAGATTAAACATTTACTGTGAAACAGTTGAGATAAAGAGAAGAAGGTAATTATTCTTATCCTGGTTAATAGTCTAAATAGGCCAACCAAGCAGTCTATAAATCTGCCAGCATCAGTGGACAGTCTGCCTCTGTTGTTATTGTCAGAGTATCAATTCCTTTGAATGTCCTCCAGGATTTATCCTGTCATTAAACCACCGACCGCTTGGATTTTGCTCACTTGAGTAAGTAGAAGTTTACAGGTATATCGACACGCCAGTCGATGCTGCTGGCTTGGAGGCAAAGTTGGATCCAAAGTGGCCATTTTGGACTCCAGTGAAATTTGGAGATGGCTAAAGAAAACCATTTCTTATTGGCTTTTTTTTTAAAATTCTCTCTAATCCAAACACGCTCAGCTGCATGTTAACTGCAACCAGTGAATCAATGATGTAATTTGAATGGGTCTCTTTATTCTTTTTATAAACTTGTCCCCCCTGTAAAACCAGATTACACCTCTTGTACAAGAGGTAAATATTTAGATTATATATTATCAGGGCAAAGTTGCATTTATAATACTGTACAGCCATTACGACCACCACTGAACAGGTTTTAGCAAAGAACGGTTGGTTTTGGTGAAAATGCTGTTAGCTAGCCATGACGTCCATGAAGAGCTTCTTCAGACATCACAGTTTGCACAAACATCTCTATTATTTCACAAAAGACAGAAAATAAACTATTATTCAAAATTAACTATGATGCAGCCCAAACAGCTTTTTATCAACAAATGGGGAAGGTGGACAATAATGTTTGTGTGTGTGTGTGTGTGTGGGGGGGGGGGGGGGGGGGGGCCCGGGGGTGTCGGGCTGTTA
>JARVLU010000646.1:16856423-16873435 GCA_031762415.1 Simpsonichthys santanae
CCCCCCCCCCCCCCCCCCCCCCCCCCCCACGGGTGTGTCGGTCTGTTACTAAAATGCCTTATAAACCTCTGGTCTATTTTTATTCAAATTTGCAGAAAGTACCGGTAATCATTGGATGTACATTTACTTCTCATGGACTTTTAGAGTCAGACCAAATCAAAATGGCTGCCACAGCTAGATTAATATTTTAAAACTGATTCAGTTTTACAGATACTGAGCCAAAATGTTTGATGTGGTAGTGGTTGAGAGTAATTCACAACACATACTTGGAGCTTGAGCACTTGCATTATTGCATGAGAGTATGTATGCAGTGGATGACATGCATTCCTACAAGGATTGCAAGGCCGTTATTTTTTATTACGGTTTTATTTTTATTTTATTTTTTTCTGGGTTTTTTTTTTCCATCTTATAGTTTGCCTTCTTTAGAAAATGAGCAGCTAAAAAACCTAATCTTATATTTTCATGATAATGTTTATCTATCTTTTCCATTTATATCTTTATTAGGTTAATATGTTATATTTAAACAACATAGACTTGGTACCAGGGTGTTAATACATTATTTTTAGGCTTTGTCAATTTTTTTTTGTAATTTGGTTATTTTTTTCCCCCACTTATTTCTGTTTCGTTAAGGTCAATAAGAGCCATATGAACAATGTAGTGTCATAGTTAAAGCAAGTAATATCTTCTGATTTACTGGGCAGGTTTAATGAAGGGTTTATAAGTTATTTTGAGGGGAAAAGTAATGAAACGTAAAATGAAATGGAGTGTAAAACCTGTATAATAAAATTAACAAAGCAAGCATCTAATTCAAAGTGATAAAAATCAAAGTCAGCAAAAGTGTATTTATGACATTTTTTTTGTTGTCAGAAAGTGTATCAGAAAAAAAATGACCTTAAAAAAAAAAAAAAAAAAAAAGACGTAAGTGTTTTTGGATTGAACCATTATATGAACCTAATGTGTGAAATGTACCATAAAAATGAAAAACCTGAATGTGTTGGCTCTCTCATGTAGAGCAAAAAGCTAATTTTGTCACAGGAAATTTGATAAAATGTGTGTTCCACCTGCAGCTATGAAGGAGTGACTGTATTATATACATGGTAAATGACCCATAGACTACAGCTGTAGGAAGGCCACTGTGGGGGGAAAAAAAATCACAGATGTGATGGGTGAAAGAAAAAAAAATTGGCACAGATATGATAAATATAGGTATAGATAGGAGGTCAAATTCCAGACAGAGTGAAACTGAAAGATTTGACCTTGTGACCTTGAACAACCCCTCTGACACAGTGAATCATTCTTTCAGCGCAGGAGACTTTGTACTGAGTTCACAATGTGCCTTCACTGTATTACCGTATTTTTCAGTGTATAAGTTGCATTAAGCGAAACAAAACAGTCAGATAAGGCTAACTTTTTTTCAACTCATTCACATTAACTCTCAACATTGTTCAGTTGTACCACATAAATTTGAGGTCAGTAAACACAACCAGAATTAATACATAAGGTGCTCAGAAGGCGCACTGTTGATTTTTGAGAAAATTTAAGGATTTTTAGTGCACCTTATAATCTGAAAAATATGGTAATAACGAAAATGCTGATTACACAGACTAAAATAAATCAGCTCATCAAATCTAACCTTTTTGATGTTGTGAATACTACACTGGTTTTACAGTTGTGAAGCAAGACCCCTGAGGAGCACAGTGCCTTTGCAGATTGACCACTGCTACTGATTTTTTTTCCAAGTTTTTGTCTGAATTACTGTTTAGATGTTAATTAAACAGCTGATAATGACATGCTTGAAATGTTGGGTAAACTTGGTTTACTCCTGATGTTTGCCTGCCTGTCTTTAAGAAATGGAAAGAAAAAAGTTGTCTTGAATCAAAGACAGACATTTGAAATATAAATATTCTGTTTTTATAATTATAGTGAAGGGGGTGGGGGTTGTCTGTGTAAAAGTTGACATGAGAAAATATGAAGTAAAAAATTTACAACTCATGTTAAAAGATTATCCAATAAGTTGTCACGTTTCTTTTAAACATGGATATCCAGAAGAATCACTTTAAAACATTAACCCCAAATACTGATAAAATGACATCTGCCATCATTTTTAAAGGTACTAAATATTTGTGCCAAAATACCTAAATACTGTATACTATTTTTGCATATGTTTAATTATATCATTTTTCTTTTTAAAGATATTTCAATGAAAATAGACTCACTGCAGCCAATAAAACTGATATAAATTGAACTCATAACGTATGCTAATGGGTTTCTGTGCACAGACTTTGGTTCTATGTGATAGAATGTTTTGTTTAATTTCTATCTATTTTTGAATAACCAGGGACCGATGCAGATATGAAGTTGTGGAGCAAAGGTTAGAGAAGGTGGAAGATTGCCTGTTCAACTCCCGGTACCAACAACATAAAAAAAAAAAAAAAAAAAAAAAAAAAATGTGGGTGGGATAGGTGAAGCACCCACACTTGCCCCCACCCTCATTTGCCCCACTCTGGGCCCTTGAGCAAGGCCCTTAACCCCCACCATCTTCTCCTCCGGGCACCCTAGATAGCAGCTCTCTGCTCCATGAGGGCCGTGGTTGTGTCAGGAAGGGCATTTGGCGTAAAAAATAATTACCAAGTCTTCGTACGACTTAATTTGCTGTGGTGACCCATAATGCAGGGAACAGCCAAAAGAAGAAGAGGAAGAATGGGGACTGGTGCAATAGTCAGTTGTTGTATCAATTGAGTTTAAGCACAGTTCCAATTTGAATACTGTATTCTTAGAAAATAAAAGCTCCATCCAAAGGAGCAATCTGGAGACAAAACGTCATAAAACACAATTTTTATATGACACAATCATTTTATTCTTGAGGTATTTTTTTTATCTTAAATCTTTTTGAAACTAAATAAAATTTGAATAATTTTGTTTTAGTCCATTTGAGCCTGGCAGCAGAAAATCTTTCTTCCTGTATAAGAGCGGTGCAGAATTAAAGGTTGAAGAACTGGTATACTATCAATGAGTAGGATCTTATTTATTTTGTTCATTATGGTAGGTGCAAGTTTTTGTTGCTAGATTTCTGAATCTATCATCTGACAAGATGCTTGCAGGTAGATAAAATTACAACCCACACACCTGGTTCATTTTTGCAGGCGCTCCAGAACAATGTGGGTGTGCAGTAAACGGAGGCGGGTGCATTGTCCTGCAATCAGTCATAAATTACCTCCTCGTATCCCTCCAGGTCTCCACAGTTTGGTCAGCTGGACAGAAGGATGGATGTAGAGATGCATGGATATAAAGCAGAGGTGAGGGTGGGGAAGCACTGATCGAGTGTAAGGTTTGAGATGAGCAAACAAAGCCTGAAGACAAACGAGCAGCTTGGGACTGTGGATGTGTATGGGCAAGAGAAGAGCAGTGACGGCCAATGATGAAGATTCATTGGTGTTTTCTTGCTACTATCTATCTCTACTAAAATGCACAGCCACTACTGAATACCTGCGCCACGAGGTTGATTGAGAGTTTGTTGCGTGGGTGCTCAGATGGAGCAGATGTCAGAGAGGATCAATGAGGAAAAGTTAAAATAAGGCAGGAAAAACAATCCAAGTCAAACGCGGGAAAACACAAACGATAATCGTAAATGCAGTCTTATCAACAGCTGATTGATCTTACTGCACTCGCCTGAATCAGCCAGACTGCGGAGAAATAAAGCTTTATTCTGCAGTAAATCTTCTCTGTCATTTTCTGGATATAAGTGACCCCATTTTAAGCGGTTTGCAGAGTGACTCAACGTGAAAGTGCTGTGGGACCAAAGGGTGGCAGGCTTTTGCTCTTATGTAGCTCCAAGGCTACAATGGGCTGACAGCGAGACTAAACATGAAGCAGCAGAGGCAAATTTAATTACCCTTTCTCTGTCGTGCCGTGACTTAGTGAAATGAAACATTATTTGCATGAATATGAAACATGGAGAGAAGTGAAAGTAACAAGTCTTTCTTAATGTTTTTGGCTTGTTTTGCTTTTTGGCAGCAACGTTGAGACCAGACCAACAGGTGGATGTGTGTTCTTTAAACAGGTGCGAATTGATTAAGTGTGAAGTGAAGGAGAGTGTTAAGAAGATGTTATTTTAGACATAGCTAATTACCTGAAGGTTTCCTTCTCAAAGCTGCACGTGACTTTTATGTCACCTGGAGTTATACAGACAAGAAAGAGAGGCTACAAAAAAATGACAAATGGGTACAACAATGGATCCAGGTGTCCCACAAGTTATTAAAATGCTATTGTTTTTATGGTCGAAGATGCCTGCCACCTAAACACAAATAGCTACATCACTGTACATCGTCAGGTGAACTGTAGATTCTCATTAATCCAGGAAATGGCATATAAATAACAATACAATCCATCCATCCACCCATTATCTTTTACCCACTTCTTCCATTTTTGGGTCACAGGGGTCACCGGTGCCCATGTCCAACAATCACTGTGTGAGGAGCGGGGGACACTGGAATTCACTGCATGAGAAGCTCTGTTCTGTAACAGAACTTTTTTTTTTTTTTTTTTTCAAAATGGCTGCACAAACCAGTCTGTCATTATGCTTATGTTAAGTCACTGATGGAGCCAGTCACATCCTGAAGAGATGTGAGCTCAAAGAACATCTGTCATGAATTCATCACATTATTTGGTATTCATTGCACTTTTACACATGTTGCCTGTTTTTCCTCTGTTACTACCTCGCTTCGCTTTGACCCGCCTAAGGACCCATTTTAAAATTGGTTGTGCTAAGTTTTCTGTTATGTGTCAACACAATTTTGGTTGAGTTCTTAAGCCTTTAAATGCCTGGATGATGCATATGTTAAAGTTCAAAAGTTTCACAAAACATTTTTGAGGTGTTGGAGTTTAAATAATTATACTTAAAATAAACTACTAAAGCTCAAAGAAAATATTTGAAAGACCTTTAAAACACCTGAAAAACTGTTAATCAGTACCACTTCAAAAGATTACCAGAAAATCTGGAAAATATTGTTTTCTGGAAAATTCTGGTTGTCATGTTACAATCTGAGATGGCCATCACTATATATGCTTGTGTAAAGTGACCACTCCTATCATTTGAGGATCCATTTTTTTAGTTTTTGTATCACTTAAAATTTTAGTTTCCTCAAAAGGGTGACTGAAGAATAATCTGTGGTGGCCATGGCCATACTGCTTATTTAGATGTGTTAAAAAATGAAGTGTGATGTGGCCACACACTTCCCATGTCTCTCCACATCTCCTGTTTTCCACTCCTCCAATGTAAAATTATTTAAAAAAAAAAAAAAAAAAAAAGAAGAAATAAACAGAAGTATAGCATTGTTTTTTGTTTTGCCTATTTTTAACAATAGATTTTGTATTTTACATTTCTCTAAATTCAAAATAGTTTAAGTGCTAGAGCTCTGTAGCACATAAGTCTGTTTTATTTCAACACTTGGGTACACTTGTTCTCACAGAACCCTGAAATTTGTTCTGCAGCAATCATAAAAAGCGCATAAAGAGTTTATATTATAAGTGGAGATTTATATAAATATAGTCAGGGATCATGTACTTTTCTGCACTAGGCGATGGGAGTTAAATGTTATCATTACTAGTATTTTTCTGTAAAAGAGAAGTGAAGAAAGAGCTGAAAAACTGCCTATTAAAGACAGAAGTTATTCACTTCTAAAAGGGGGCAGATAGTTGGGGAATACTGGTCAGCAGAAATGTCAGCTGCAGAAATCAGGCAGGAAGTCGAGAAACACGTTATAGATTCTGCAAGAAAAATGAGCTGCAACCCACTTTACACATTCAGCATGCCGTCTTAGCTCGTTCTGAATGTACTGAACAATACCTTTGCTTGTCCATTAGCTTGTACATATAGAGATGTGTTTAATTACAGAGCTGATTACTCCAGCTCCCAGAACTTTGCATATAATTTCAACTTTTCATTCTTTCAGTATTTCAGTTTTAAGTCAAAATAGATTTAGTTTATTTATTTATTTTGTATCTGTGGGACTTTTATTACATTTGTTGCTTCAAAGTAAGTTTGAAAATCATTTTTTTCTTGTTATTCACTAGAGGGAAGGGGAAAACAGTAAATGTTGATGAGAGTAGAAACTGCTACTATGGCGTCGTATTATTTTGCTGCAGACAGAGAGGACATTGCTAACAGTGGCGTAACATTAGGTGGTCTAATAGAAAAGTTGTGTTAAATCCAGATAGATCCACATTTAAGTAACTCCATTTTTTTCTGAACCAATTAGTTGTTCAGTGTTGTATGCACAGTATACAGTGGAGACAAAGTCATTAAATGTAGGTAATTTATTTCTGCCAGTTTTATTGGATCTGTGCTTGTAGAATTGTTAAAGCTTCATTTTTAAAAGACAACGCTATACGTTTATTATAAACAATTTAACAATCCAGTCATCAGAATTTTCATCTCTTGAAGATGATTTATATTATATTTGAAAGTTTAATTTCTAACAGTCTGATAAGTAATCTTTCAAATTTCCCTTAGGCCTTAAAATCTACTCCCACTTTTTACAGAAGTCCTTGAACATATCCTTAAATATTGGCTTTATTGCACCATGTTCTTAAAATACAATGATTAATAAAATACTCAGATGTTTAATGAGATTTAAGGGCCTTAGCTGTCACTTCTTGTCCTTCTTGGCTACCAATCTGGAGCTCGTGAATTTAATTTGGGATAAAATACTGCAGCTACATTATCTAACAGACTAGTCTACATATTTAAATGATTAATGCTTTGTGTCATTTCATAATATCACGTCAATTTTTAGATGTTATCTCAAAGAGCATATATTGTTTGTCTGATTATCCAGTCATTTTCATGGTACTTTCTTTACATGATCATTCATGTTGAAAAATAGCGTTTGTGCTTATTTTTTGCTATGGTTTCTTAGGATTGTGAATTTTTATCAATTATTGATTAGTGGGGAGGATATGAAAGGGTATCATCCACACTAGAGATTCTGAAACATTTCATTGAGCTTCTAGTTTTTTAACTACTGTATTCATATGCCCTGTGATTCAGTATTCACTTAAGCAATTTTAACATTCCCTCTAACTAAATAACTGTGTTAGGTAGAACTTGTGTTTAGTATGGATGGAAAATTGCTCCATGTTAGATTTTGGGTTTTAAGTCAGGCGAGATGTTCACTGTGAAGTGGGATCAGGGAGTATTTTAGTATCTTTGTGCTTTGATGTCCTGCTAGCTCAAAAAGTCTCCAATTCTCCAACATGAAGTAAAGAGACAAAGCAAAGAAAGGAGAAATTGTCTTCAATGTTAATTTGGTCAATACATTTTTTAGATGCTAGGCACTTCTAGAAATTGTTCTGTTCAGTGGATATCAGAACAGTTCTGTTCACACTTTGCTCCAAGTATGAAAAGGCTGTCAAATCTGGTGACCTTTTAGCCTGTCAGATGAAGACATTGATGCACATTATTTTAAGTATTAATAGATTATGATTTCAACCATAAAATACAGATGCAACAGAAAATGTCTGCTGTGTGTTGAACTCATACCAACCCACATCTATGCATTTCCTTCGTCTCATGTGAACTTTAATAATAGATCCCTCATTGAATTTTCCAATTAAACCATAGAGAGACATTTTGCTACTCAGAAGTCAAAGTGCTGGCAGCTCAGTTTCCACCGTTTCTCATGGTATTTAGGAATAGATTTACACAGGCAAATCAGTGTCAGCCTAAAGCCCTGAAAGAGGCACGCATGGGAGAAGACAACATTTAGGTGATTTACCACCAATATCATGATATTTGAAAAAAAATACTTTCAAACGTTTCAAAGGCAAATCTAGTAAGATAGCTGAAATCGGTGTGGGATTACAAACAAGCAAATCAATTTCAAACAATTTGTATGTACAGGTAGTCCTCGGTTTACGGCCGAGATCCATTCTAATGGCTTGGCCGTATACCGATTCACCCGTATACCGGATCCGGCCGTATCCGCGGCCGTATACGGGGATTTTCGGCCGTAAAACGAAACCGAAACTAAATGGCGATCGGTAACGTCTTTAAACACGTTTTTTTCAATGTAAAACAACTTCTAACGACCATATTAATGTTTCTAAATGTGTTTTAATGTGTTTCCAAGCAGTTAACTAACAAAATAACCTAAAAAAAAACCCAAAAAAATGCTAAAACGCTGCAAAAAAAGTCCACGCGGGTTGATGACGTCACTGGGGGCGACGGCCGTATACGCGAAACGCCGTAAACCGAGTCCGCCGTAAACCGAAGACTACCTGTATTTTAATTAAATAAATGAACCGCAATTGACCTGCAATGGACTTAAGACCTCCCCGGCCCCTCACACAGTGATTGCTGGACATGGGCACTGGCGACCCCCGTGACCCAAAATAGAAGAAGTGGGTAAAACATAATCGATGGATGGATGGAACTCTGATCTGACCTTTGAGGGTTGATTTACATATTCATAAATAAGCTGTACATCTTCACAACTTAGCTGCCAAAACCTCTGTAAAATCTGCCAATTTTATAACCTTTTTTCTACTGAGATGTTCAAAGAATGAATATCTTTCCTTAGTACAGAAAAGCTTTATCATCTCATTAAAATCCACTTTTAATTGGGTACCAACTGTTATCTCTTCATTTCCCTGATTCAAGAAGGATTTAAATTATTGTATTCATTTTTTTTTCTGCAGAAGAACTGAAGCCTTTTTAAGCCTTTGGGTATTAGCTGTCACCAAAAAAAACTTAACTACAACCACATTTTTACAATTGGATGCAGTTAAGCCTCATCTTGGTCAGTGTACTGATAGAACTAAATGTCAAGACAATAAAAGGTCACAGCACCATTTAATATAATGGGCGTTAATCTATGATAAAGTCAAGTCCCAGTCTATAAACATCCTTACATCCTTAGAGTAATGCCAGGCTGTTAGCAGGTTTGTAATTCTGTCTCAGACCCGTGTATTTGCTCTGAAGCTGACTTTGTGGTGTTTGGGTCAGACGGAGCACCACCAGGTCAGGGATGATTGGCACGTCACTGTTTGCCAGCTGCCCCATGTCACACTCAATCAGCAGTAATCGGCCTGTAAGGAATAGTCAGACCTAATGAGCAGTTATTTCTCCTCCAAAGTCCATGTCTTGCGCTACAAAACACACAACATATGTGGTGCAACACATTTCATATCTTACATGATAAAAACACATACAAAACAGCTTCAGTTCGATATGATTCCAACTCAGATGCAGTATCTATCCCAGTCCAAGCATTCACTCCCTTTTCACTAATTTCACTTGTGTCTTAATTAAGCTCCACTGACATTGGATTTACAGTGATCAAAAGTACACTTAGTGCTTCTTCCATAGAGTATTTGCTCTAGTGCTGAATTCAGACAGCTTTAATTACTGTGCAAACATAACAAGCTATCTCCTATTTAGAAGGGCTTAAAGTTTTCTTTTTCTCTCTAAGCAATAATGAAAAATTATGCCCTTAAGTCATATACAGTATATCATCATATCATTCTGCATTGCATGCACCAATGGTGCTCAAGCAATGCCCTGTTTTTTGTCTCCGTCATGGAGCAAGGAAGGGGAATTGTAAATATCACCTGCCCGTCCATCCTGATGCATGCCCAATAACCCAGGTAGAAAAATCTAACAAGGTTGAGTCAAGTCCTCTGGATGGATTCTTCTTTGTTTAATCTTTTATCCAAAAGACCTTCAATCTGAAGAGCTGCAAGCAAACAGTTTTATAAGTAGTGGATCAACCAGTTTGCTGGTGACAGCCAAAACTAGTTGTTCACATGCAAAAGGAGGACCATCAGCCCAACGACGGATCATTAGTGCCATGATGGCCACTTGCTATTCACAGAGGGCTAAGTGATGCAATAACAACATTGTAAAAGAGTGACAACTCGACACGGAGGTCTCTACCCCTGTTTAATGATGAATGGGTTCTCTTCACAAAGATAGTTTCCTTTACTTCTTTGTCAAACCATCATTCCTCTCTACCAAAATGTGCACATCGTCCCTGAATGAGTGACCGCTGGCCTGGAGATGTGTGTAGACTACAGAGCCCTGGCCTAAAGATTTGGTCTTCTGTGCTGGGCCATCCTTTTTGCCAATGGCTATTTAGTTTTCCCGATGTATGATTGATCACAGCATGGCACTAAACAGCATACACAATATTACTCTGTGCCAGGGGACTGGCTCTTTGGGATGGACCAGTCTTTGTCGTAATATATTTTTGAGTTTGAAAGCTGCTGGGCAACCTATTTAGAAAATAAACCTCAGTTTCTCTGCGACTCCCACAACATATGGAATGACCAGTGGTCTAAGTCTGTGTTCCTCCTTTTAACCTGATAGCTGGCTGGAGTCCTGTTTGGGTTTCTTCTCTGCTTTCAGGATGACCCAGGTAGGGTATCCATTTGGCTCCAGGACCTGTCTTGTGTGCAATTTCTCCTTCTCCCTGGTTCCTGAGTTAGTGGGGACACTGTCCACTCTGTTATGTAGAGTCCTGATGACTCCTAATTTGTGCTGTAGTAGATGATGGGAGCCAAACCTCAAGAACTAGTCTGTGTGGGTAGTTTTACAGTACACATCTGTTTCCAAAGTTTTACCATCTGAGACTGACTTCACAATACAATAAAACTAACCTGCCATCTATTCCATCTTTTTATGTGAACTTTATACATTTATCCACCGAGTTGATGTGATCAGTGAAATCTTGGACTTCCTGAGGCTTGATTTTAACCCAGATGTCATCAACATACCTTAACTGACTCAGTGGTGTTCCTGAAAAGGACACCAAGGCTCTCTTTTCTACCTCCCTCATGTAAAGGTTGTCAACAAAAGGAGAAACTAGAGAACCCATAGCACACCCGTGTTTCTGCCTCTAATATGTGAAATAGGTTGATTGCAGGCAGTTTCAAGAGTTGACACAGTTGCTCTGTGGAAAGTGTTGTCCTGTTGCTAAGAATAGTGTCTGATTTTAACCTTATATAGACCACCTCTACTGCCTCATCAACAGGAATGTGTTTAAAGAGTGATGTGACATCAAAAGAGAACATAGTTTCATCAGTCTCCCTGATGACATCCCTCACCTTATCCACAAAGTCCATGGTGTTCTGTATGTCACATTTCGCTCCGCCAGAGGAATTATTCTTGGTGCAACAACAAAGTTCACTTCCCTGGCAAGGAAAACAACAAAGTTCACTTCCCTGGCAAGGATCTCTTTTCTGGCTGGGTGAGCTGTCTGACATGTTCTTCACCTACTTCTGTCTCCCTGCTGTGTGACTGTCTTCCAGTGTGTTGTCTGCTACTGAATATGTTGTTATTAGGATTTAGATGGGCTTGACGAGTTGCCAGTAAATTGACTTCTTTTGTTGTCAAATCTTGGACTTGTCATGATGTTCTAAGCCTTCTCTGTGAAATCCAGCACCTACTGAAATGTGATCTGATCTAGGTGTACTGTTAGCTTTTGTTGGATGTGCTCATCTTTGGCCTTTAAAGATTCAATAGTGAAATTGGTCTGTCTCATCCGTTCATTCAGCAACTGGGTCTGTGCCTTCTGAAAGATCTTGCTTGCCCAGTACACACTGATAAAATATTTGACTCCCAGGCTCTTGAGGAAGGTGCCACTCAGTCTGTATCAGAGATTGAATCTCAGCTGGTTCCTGTAGTATGCACTCTTCCTTGCTGTCGGCTCAAAGACTCAAACTAATCCATTCGTTAAAACATTTCATTCGTCCATTCGTGTTCATCTGTCTGTCTATTCTTGCATGTGGTGAACATGAAAACTTAAAATTCAAGTGAAGTATCAATTTTAATGTGTAACTGCATCTTCAGGAGTTTAATGTTTGTCTTCATCTAGGAGTAAGAAAGGTCACTATCTAAAAGGCCAAGGCCACCATTTGCCACCACCTAGCTCCACCATTGCTCCTTCTCATGGATAACATTGCTCAGCCCACTTGCCAGGATCCGTCACTCTGTGGTACCTAAAAAAAAAAAAAAAAAAAAAAAAAAAAACAATTATTATACTCTGTGTAACTCCTACTCACTTGAATATCTTGCACCAAAACATTTTTATTTGCATTCCCTGTTGAAATAAAATCCAGAAAAACACTCATCTCAAAATTCACAAACTTTACTCTTCAAATCCCTCAGCAAGGACATCAGCTTGTTGTGGCCTGTAAGTCTTCACAGCTTGTGTAAATGAATATTTAAATTTAAAGTTTTGCTTTGATAGCCCACTTACCTTACTCAAATCCTAATATTAATCATGAAATGCTAGTCTTTCACTAGTTCTTTAACTATTTACATAGTTAGTTACATATGAAGTATAACATTCAACTTGATGTTTTGTTGTAAATACATTTATACATTTATAATTTTAGACATTTTTTTTTAACTGGAGGATCTGAGAAACAAGCAGAACACCATGGCTGTACACATCTAATCCATTGTTTACAGCAATATAAAGCAGTGCTCACATATACACAAGCTTCCCCATTATTACAACATTTAAATCAGGACTATAAATGGTCATTGTGGATAAAATTAACACAGGATGAGGTGTTTGTTTGTTTTCCTCTCTCTATCAGTCCATCTCTCTTTTTTGCCTCTCTCCTCCCTCTTCTTTAGTTTCTTATTGTCTTCCCGCTGTTCTCATCTTTGCACCATCAATCTTCCAGCCAATGAATTGAAGCTCCTGAGTCTATCACTCCTATTATCGACTGCAGCTGTCTCTTATTTATGGTCCATCTTCTTCCCTCCTCCTTACGTGGCCATTCCACTGTTATTCCATTGACCGGCATGTAATTTCTTACATGAATAATGCAACCAGTGAGACAAAAATAGTGCCGCCTCCTTCGTTTTCCTTTCTGGGATTTGTTCTGCAGCAGTTTAACAGACTGTGTTTGTGCTGCGTACTATTTAGCAGTCAATGCTACTTTGCTAAATGCTTGTAAAAAGGCATTCAAAGATGTATTCTTACTGAAATAAAGTAGTGCAGCTGAAAGTGAGATCAGGGTGCAGATTTATTCATCCTGTCAGTGCACACGAACACTGATACATGATCTCTGAGGCAGCTCCCTGGACATTCCTGTTCATTAGCGATCACTCAGTGCAGCTGCAGTAACATATGGCAGTCTGCAAGCAAAAATTTAATTTCACTTACAGCGTCCAGTTTTTGTTAGGCAGCTTTCCCAAATGAACAAAACAATGGCTCTGTTGCAGAATTTAACCAATAATCTGAAATACAAAGAAAATGACTTGACATTAACACAACCTTCTCTTCCTGTAACCTTGGAAAGGAAATTATAAATTAAAATTTGACAGATAAGCTCACCTTGAAACTTGTTCTTCTCTCCAGCAATGATTGGGAGAGAACTTGCATAAATGTCCTTTTGAATCCCCACCTGAAAATTCTTCAGATGGTTTATGAGTATTTAAAAAGATTAAAAAAATGTAACTAAAGCTTCTTCGGTCATGGTCAAATAATTGTTCTCCAACAAGGACAGAAGAAAAGAAGTGAGACACATAATTTACAGTCATGTGGAAAATGCCATTGATTTCCCCAGAAACCGTTCACCGGTATATTAGCAAAGGGGAAATTATTTCCAAAGAACACAAAAAAACAAACAGCTTTTTCATCTTTAATAAACAGAAACATCAATAAATGTAATATTTGTCGGGTGGAAACATAATGTGCAGAATGCAAATGTGTGCAGAATAGATTTCAAAACGTCTAAAACTCAATCAGGAATATCAAACTTAGTGAAAACAGTTTGCAGCTGACAAACCCAAACTAACATTTAACTGCTGTGATCTTGTTTTGATAGAGTTCTGTTAAAATAATAACTACCTGAGTCCAGTAAAACTAATAAAAATCATTGTCACTGAGTAGGCTTTGTAATTATGTCAAATAATGCTTATTTGAACCTACACAAAGAAAAAACATGCAACATTGGGATCAATGGAGAACTGTTCTGAGGTTTGATGAATCTAATTTATAATTCTCGTTGAATGTTAGACACATCATTTCCTGTAGTTTAATGGGGAAAGTGATCGTGGACTTTATTATTATTTACGAGCTAAACCGTAAGATGGAAGCAATGTGTGAGAATCGCAAGCTACCTGCGGCTTCTGGGACTTGCCAGCATGTTGGGGATGACCTTGGAGGGGCGCATAAGCACGGACCATTGGAATGCCCACAAATCTGGCCATTTTGTATCAAAAGTACCAGCAGAACTAAAGGCTGATGAGAAAAAAACAATATGCCTGAAAAAAAAAAAAAAAAAAAATCAACAATTGTGGCTTAACTGAATCTGACTCCCCCGTTTGGCCTTGAAGCAGACCGACTTATCAAATTTCTTCTGGGATATGTGTAAATTAAGGAAAAGTGTTGTCTATTGCACCCCACTCCTGACAACTTCTGTGAATTCAGAGTTGCAATGGCTGACACCAACATCTTATCAGGACCATGGACTATCTGGGTGTGCTTCATGGACAAATCTCACTGTCTTGTTGTCAAATGCACATGTAATGTGTTGTAAATGTGCTTGCTGGTAGAGGTTTTTTATGTCTTACATCATGTTCTGATAAGGACAAGATGTGAAGAGATCTTTTTCACAATACCACTGTTCTATCCTCATGGCCTTTTTTCCTTTTCTATCTAAAAAAGTATTCTGAAAAATGGATAAGGGGCCACGCTCTCTGGAGCAGCAGCGACGTGCGCTCCGTCCATCTTTCAGGCAACTCTATATGAACATAATCTCACTGTATTTCCATACAATGATAATAAAACTTATTCTGATTCTGATTAAGTTTTGGAACCCACTTCAAGATGGCTGCTACAGCCAAGTGACCTAAAAAATGCAACATTGGCTATAACTCAGTCAATGTTATAGATATAAACTTACAATTTGGTGTGGTAGTAGCTGAGACTGAGCCACAGCACACATTTTGAGTGCTAACAGATTGCACAAGATCTTTGTTTGAAATTTTTACATTACCTCTTTAAAGTTGACTTTGTCCTGATGAAAATATAAAAAAATGTAAAAGAAAGCACCAACTTCTTACACATTCTCCTCAGAAACAAACAGATTAGCTCCTTTTGATTTCCTTTTCTCGAGTTTGATTCTCTTCTCAGAGTGGGAAGGTAACCCTTGTTAGGTTACCAACATATGTTCTTCCTACTTAAGTGTAAAGAGACTGATGTAAATCTCCCAGTGTGGAAACTGAACGCATGTCTACAAAAACGTGTTTTAAGTTCTATTTATTGTAATACAACAAGTCATTGCTTTTGTTTGCCAGCTGGGCAACTGGAGTATAAAGAAACAACATATCATAAACAGAAAATCCATCTTTTCACGTTCTGTCACATCACAGAGTTTTACAGTGCTGGTGAGCGTGTAATAGTTCAAAAAGCTTTGCAGGGCTCTGAAATGAAACAGACTGTGGTGTGTTTGGTCTTTTCTGCAAAGAGAGGTAGTAAAGAAATTCTGGCACTCCACAGTCACTTCATCTTTGGTGCCAGAGGGATTTCTGAGGACTATGGTACAACGCACCATGCTCTGCTATCAAACTCCACTCAGACACAATTTTTTATTTTATTTTAATGCATCATTGATCTCATTTTCTCTCATTTTTTAATCAATCACTGCTTGTTTTTCTTTGTTATGTATATTTTCTGCTTTGTTTAATGTGTTCATTGTCTCTTTCAATTTCAATCCCCTGTCTTCATTTCGCCGTTTCCTCCCATGCTGCTGTGGTGCTGCACAGACAGATACTAAAATTGCTCTCAGAAAATGGAATTACAACCAGTGCTATCTTGTCACACACACTGAAAACGTAGAATTGGTGGTAGTGTTCTGTTAAATTATTTTCCAAAATTGTCTGATGTGCAAAATGACCTACCTGAAAGTGCTAAAAGATCTCAGTTGAGAAAAAGAAATGCACAGCTGTGAAAGATTTGAAGAAATGGAAGGATCATGCCTCCCCCATAGATAAAAGCTCCTGGTTTTTCCACTTGTGCTTAGTCCTCATAAGTAACTTCCCTAATCTGTCTAAATTTGTTGTAATGCACTTTGTCAGAACTGTTTTTTGTTAAAGAACTTTTTCTATTTGATTACCTGTCTGTCTTTCTGCTGCTCTGCATCCTTCAGTCCTCAACTCACAACCACTAATTATAACAGACAAAATGTTTTAGGTAGTTAAAGTGATTGTTCAGGTCTTTTGAAGAGGGGTTGTGTGGCAAAATAACAGTGAATGGTACTCATTGCAAAGTGCGCAATCAAACATACAAAAAGGTTATCCTAAACCATATTTAATGATGACGATTGAGAGCACTCTGTTTTTCAAGATACATTTACATGCAATTCTGGAAAACAAACAAACAAACAAAAAAACAAGTGGAAACTTGAGTCACATGACTCAACAGGCTATACGCTGATGAAGATTCTCAGTCATCCAGGACGTGGTAAGAGTTACAGTAGTCCCTCGCTACTTCGCAGTTCATTAATCGTGGACTCGCTTTATTGTGGTTTTTCAAAATACGATTGGACTTGACACACTTGAGCCACACGAATGGAATGGGATTTTTATTTAAAAGAAATTGTTTTAAATTATTTAGCACCTGCTGCACCTTGTGCAGCCCACAGTGCAGGATAAGCTTCTTCCTGCAGCTGATCAGCTGTTCTCCGTGCAGAGCGGAGAAGTGGGTGTGGCCAAGAACGCTTGCAGGTGGCTGAGAGCAGCGTAGGCAGAGAGGGGGAAATCATGACATTAGAGTGCTCAGAGTTTAGAAACATCCATCCATCCATCCATCCATCCATTATCTTTTACCCACTTCTTCCATTTTGGGTCACGGGGGTAGCCGGTGCCCATGTCCAGCAATCACTGTGAGAGGGGTGGGGGACACCCTGGACAGGTCTCAAGTCCATCACAGGGCCACATAGAGACAAACGAGACAAACAACCATTCACTCTCTCACTCACACCTAGGGACAATT
>JARVLU010000646.1:16939052-16949463 GCA_031762415.1 Simpsonichthys santanae
GTTTCTAATTTTTTTTTTTTTGCTTTGTTTTGTTTTGTTTTTTGAATGTCCAGAGGACCAGACTTAGCTTTTTTAGACATGAACTTTGATGTTTTGAACCACTTTGGCTATGGCTACTTAAGAGGAGATGACGGGGGAGAGGGCAGACCCCAGGAAACATCTTATCACCATCAAACTGGTTGGTCCACTATGGGAGTGTGCTGCTTGTGGGACTGAGTGTGTTGTGGCTCTTTGGACTGAAGAAGCTCTTTGGATGAAGGATGAAACATCTCAACAAATGAACAAAAGTAAAAAAAAAAAAACATCCAGATGACCTGACTGAACGTTGTTGGATGCTTGACCTGGATCACAGAGCGTGAACGTTGATGCGGCGTCCCTGTGTGTGTTTCAGAACACGTACACCAACGCGGAGAAGCTTCTGGAGGCAGCGGATCAGCTGGCTCAGTCTGGCGAGTGCGAGGAGGAGGAGATCTACCAGGCGGCTCGAGACTTGGAGCTCCGCATGCAGGTAACTAGCAGACGGCGGGGAGGCTCTCCGCTCGTTTAATACGCCGTGAGTCCGTGTCGTTGACGTTGCTCGCGCGTGTTGCAGGCCTTCATCCAGCGGGTGGAGCAGAGGAAGCTGCTGCTGGACCTCGCCGTGTCTTTTTACACGCATACAAAGGAGGTGAGGAGCAGTTCACGTTGTTTCGCTGTAAACTCTGGCACGAGGTTTGACGCCCTCCTCTCTGCCCTTGTCGTCCTCGCTCCTCCTCAGCTGGCGGCGTGGATGGAGGGCCTCCAGAAGCAGCTCTCCTTGGACATCCTGGTTTGCCCGGACACCGTGGAGGCTCTGCAGGCGTTGATCAGCCAGCAGCAGCAGCAACAGGCCAACACGCAGGTATCAGCCCACTCACCGCCCCGGACCACGCCCCGCTCTCCTGAAGTCTAACCGCATCGTAACAGCCTAACAGCCCTGACCTTTGACCCCTCACCTCTAACCAACACTAACCCGAGCTCTAACCCTGACCCACAGGAAGCTGCGATGAGTGTCATCAGGGAAGGAGAAGACCTCATCCTTCAACTCAGGTACTCCCACTGAGCGTGGGTGCGTTTGATTTCTCCTCAGGGGCAGCCAGTACTTGACATATGGACGTGTTTCAGGCCTCTGAGCAAGCACACGTTCAATTTTAATGTTTCCTACGTTATATTTGAGGTGAGGGTGTGTTTGATTTGTAGATGACGTACGGCGTGCGGGTGAGAAGTTTCTGGATTATGTGGACTGTATTTTTTTTTCTGGATTAATTAAACTGAACGTGAGGATGATTTTGTTTTCTGAATTTTATAGCTGCAGGTCAGTCAACATTTATAGATAAACAGTGCACATTTTATTTCGTTCATTTAGTTTTTAGATGATCTGAAGGCCGGTTTCTAAATGATGGTGTGAAGATTTTGTGTTATGGATTATTTTGGGTGACATGGGTGGATTTTTCCAGATTATGCAGGAGTACAGGCTGGAGTTCTCTTCAGGTGTGTGTTTAAAATGAATTACAAAAAGAAGTCACATCTTTTGAAATTTTGTACAATCTGTGGCTGAATTAAAAAAATATGAAGATTCAGTTGGTGTTGTTACTCTATAATCTGGATTATTTAGGCTGTTTCTTGGATTGGTGGAAAGTTTTGTCTCATTTGCTTTAGACTCTAAAGTTTAGAACTTTTACGAATCGAGTGTTGTTTTCTAGATGACGTCATTTGAGGGGGCTCAGTTTCAGGATTGTTTTGGCGCGCCTGCTTTTGTGTTCTCGTTTATAAAGAATGTGTGCAGTCTGTAAACAAACATCTCAAAGACAATGTTGGCATGTTTTTTTTCTAGATTATGTTATCTGGATCCAATCATTTCCAAGCGTTCTGTATGTTTCTGCAGTGCTTTAGGTCCTACCTTTCCAATAGAAGTTTCAGTGTGATGATGGACAATTTTACCTCTGCTTCTGCTGCCCTCCCCTGGGGGCGTACCCCAGGGCTCCATCCTTGGTCCTCTCCTCTTTTCTCTTTATCTTCTGCCACTCGGTTCTATTTTCAGAAAGCATGGTGTGCAATTCCATTTATATGCAGATGACTGTCAGGTCTACTTCCCTTTAAAACATAATGGCTCCACTCAGTCTTTTCTGGACTGTCTTGATGACATCAGAGGGTGGATGGCACTTAATTTCCTCAATTTTAATGAAAATAAGACTGAGGTTATGGTCTTTAAATCCAGTGGTCCCAACAGTCCCCCCACCTTTGATTTTTCCTCTTTGGTCCCATGTGAAAAATCGATTGTTACAAATCTAGGAGTGAAAATGGACCCCTGCCTGAAACTTGACTGTCATATCAACAACGTGGTTAAATGTAATTTCCCCAAACAGCTAGGAAAACAGAATTAGTGTTTTAGATATGACAGTTTCCTCTAAAATGGGCCCTGCTCTGAATAGATATTAACTTGACTTCTGCAAGAGAATTTCTCAGAGATTCTCCAAACTCTTGACTTTTGTCTTCTGCAGGTTAGATACTGACTGTTCGTAAGTCCTTCACAAAAACACATTTAAGAGCACATAAGCTTATTTTCTGAACTAATGAGTAAAACAAACAAATAATAAAGTTCTGGCTGTGTCAGAAATTGCCCTTCATCAAAACATTTTTAATTTTTTAGTATTCTCGTCATTTATTCATAAAACTATATATTTTTTAATGTTTAATACAGTCATGCTTTTGTGTAGAAACGAAACAAAACAATTTATTCAATATCAAAATAAGCGGCTTGCTCAATGAACTAAACATGCATTTAGTATATTTTGTCCGCTCTGTGGTGTTGCAGGATGTTCGGCAGCGTCACGCTGGTCTGAGATCAGCTGCAGTCAGTCGCATATGTTTGATGAACTGGAAGCCGTCACTCGTCTCTCAACCTCCTGTTTGTCTCTGGACCAACCTTCAGACTCATCAGCCTCCGCCTTACCTGACACAGGTAACACTAAACCTCAAGGCTTGATTGTTTGAAGAGATGCACATACATGCTCAAAGTACGTGTTGAGGATAACTATCAGCTACTACCACATACATTTTAGCTCATTTGCTGCAAAATTGGCAGAGGTAACACTAATTTTTGTGTCATTTGGTGGAATTAGATTACCTCAGACATGTATTCAGCTGTAGAGAAATTTAAATTTCTGATTGCTTCATTAAAAGCTGTCCAGTGGTTCATAAGATATTTTGCTAACAAAGTGTTTAACAACCTCAAATATGATTTTTTGTTTCCGTCAATGTGCTATTTTTAGCCGTGCTAATGAAGCATTTTTATATTGTCAAAATGGTTGTTTCTTCCAGATTTAATGCCACATTTTCTGTCTGAATTTTAAACAAACGTTTAATAAAATGCCATGAATCTTCCCCATTATTTACTTTTATTTTAGTTTTAACTTATGTTTAATATTATCATGAGTCTTTTTTTTTTTATCTTATTCAACTAACATTTGATGAAGTTTAGATGCAGATATGTATCAGTTTAATATGAATTATTTGGAGTTGTTGGCTTTTGTTCTGTCACGTTATAAGAATGTGTATTTTTTTTTACTTGCAGCTAAATATAAGAATATTATTAAAAACACAATTAGCAACTTTTAAGATTTAAAATGACTAAACTAAGATAGTAAATGTCTTAAATAGTAGCCTGTTAGACACACAAAGTATATTTATTTGTTACTTCAGTGATTTTTATATTTATCACAATTTGAGCACAGTGAAATGTTGATCAACATCTATAAATATTTAAAATATAGGTTTAAAAAAAAAAGAAAAATTTTTCAAAAGACTTTGTTTAAAGTCGTTCATTTTCTCATTTCCAAGTCAATTATTACCAAGCCAACTCTTTTTTTTTATCACCAAACAACACTTTAAAACTCATTTATCTTAAATTAACACGTGCTCTGTTTGCCCTTTTTAAATACAGATTGGGTTTTCATGTGTTCACAGGTTATCTGTGTTTGTGTTGGGAACTCTGGTGGACTTTATTCGGGCTCTTTTATCAAAAGTAAAAAAAAAATTAAAAAAGAAACATTTTTCCTGATTGGCATCTTCATTTTAAAGTGGCTGCAAGTAAAGCCTAAATTTATTAATCTTTCCTTCCTTTTTGCTCTCAGTGGGTTCATGTGAGCAAGTCATTGAATCAGCCCAACAAAAGCAGCGTTAACGTGAAGTCGATATGTTTATGCCTGTGCTGCGCTGCATGTGTGGTGCTTCATTCAGCTGCAGAGAGAGATATCAGCCAATAACACTTCCTCTCAGCCAGTTAATCCCTGACAAGGTGTTTAACCTGCTTGCTTGACCCAAAACCTCCATTTGACCCCAGAGACCTTTGGCCCGAGGATATGGAAGGATCAGCTCGACCGCTTCAGCACCGACCAGCGTGATAAAATCTGCTGGTTTAAAATCTTCTGAGCCAGAAGCTCTTCCAATGTCAGCTGATGCCGATTTTTATCACTCCGACCTAAAGCGTAGTTTGAGTTCACCTGAGCAGAAATAGTTTTGCCTCCAGTCTCTGCATTGATGACAACAGTTAGAATTTTCACCGTCACAAGGCTAAAACTGAAAGTGACAAACTTTGGAAGTAATATTGGGTCTTTCTGTTTAGCAGAATTACCGTACTTGCCGCCGTACACTTAGCACCGCCGTATAAGTCACATATGTCCAAATATGTCTAACGAAGTGGAAAAAAGCATAACTATGTCTCTTCACCGTATAAGTCGCATCAATTATACATCACCGCTGATGCGTCGCATTTGTTATGCGTCACCGCTGACCACCTGGAAACGTGAGCCGGTGATGTGCCCAAAATCGATTGGCTGCCAAGTGGCGGGAGCGTGCACGGGAGGACTTTATCTAGAATTTAACAAGATTAACACTTAAAAACAATTATTTATTCGTCCGACATTATAGCAAAGGTGTGTCTCAGTTGAACGTTTCCTTAATGAATGCACTTTAATGGTCAAATTTACTTCATTTCTAAGGGGCAGCGCAGCGAAATGAAGCTAATTTGACAGTTTCTCCAAGAATTATCCTGTAGCTGGACAAAGGGGGCAGCCTATGGCAAGCCGATTGTGTCATTAATAGCCACTTTTGCCTATTACATGACACAACGGCATGCCGTATTACTCGAGTGCCATCTAGTGGCTGAAAATGGTAGTGGTCAATATTTTCAGTCAGAATGAATGAAAACAGTCATATCTCAACCAAAAATTGGTTTATAAATATGGGAGAAAAAACATAAATAAGTTGCTTCGGTTTATAAGTCGCAGGGCATGTAATTTATGCAAAAAACTGTGACTTATAGGCCAAAAAATACAGTATATAAAATTTGAAGCTGAGAGAAGCAAAACATTGCATCTTCCAGTCAAAAGTTTGTCACTATAGCTTGAAAACTCCCCCACTTTTAATCAAACTGGAACAAGCACTTTTTTTGGGGGGGGAAGCAGATTTAAGCATGTTTAAAATTAAAAAGCAACTTAATTAAACTTTTAAACCCTTTTAACATGGTTGAATTCTTTAATGAACACAGTGAATGTTGGGAGTCATCTCAAAATTTTAAAAAAGTGGCTGCAGTGTATGCTTTTAAGTACTTTCCTGATGTTTTAACAATTTAATCCAATTTTGAAATGACCCCAAAAGCTACTTTCCTTTCGTTGCTGAATAGCTGCAGTTACCATACTTTTGCTGTATAAGTTGTACCTTTTTGCATAAATTTGCATGCCTTGCAACTTATACAGTAAAGTGACTTATTTACTTCACCCCATATTTATAACCCAATTTTTGTCTGAGATCTGAGGATTTCAATCATTCTGACAGAAAATATTGAACACTACCATTTTCAGCCATTAGAGGGCCCTCAACTAATATGGCAAGCCAAGTATCTTGTTAATCAGTAAAAGTGGTTATTATTGAGTCATTTGGCTTGCCATACCAAGCCCCCTTGGTCTCGCTCCAGAACTCCTGGAGCAAACGTCAAACTCAAATCTGCTGCATTTCGCCGCTCCAACCAGGCAAAATGCAGCTGATTTGACCATTAAAGTGCATTTATTAAGAAAACATTCAACTGAGACACACCTTTGCTATAATGTCAAACAAACAGATAATTGTTTTTAGGTGGTTATCTTGTTAAATTTTGAAGAAATGCACAGCTAGTTGTCCCTCTGCGCGCTCCTGCTTCCACGTATCGGCTTTTGAAATACACCTGATTTGACCATCAAATTGCATTTATTAAGGAATAGTTCAATTGAGACACACCTTCACTATCATTTTGAGCAAACAAACAATTGTTTTCAAGTGTTAATCTTGTTAAATTCTTGTTAAAGTCCTCCCTTGCACGCTCCCACGGCTGCCATTTCGCAGCCAATCGATTTTTGGCACAACACCAGCCCACATTTTAGGGTTGTCAGCAGTGATGCATAACAAATGCAATGCATCAGCGGTGATGCATAATTGGTGCGACTTAGACAGCGAAGCAACATATTATATTTTTCCACTTGGGCTAATGCGACTTATAAGGCGGTGCGACGTTTACGGTAGAAAATACGGTAACGTGAGCTACCCAATAAACAAAAATAAAGTTCCTTTTTTTTGTTTTTTTTGTTAAATCTTTCAAAGACACACCTACAACAGCTTCAATGTTAATGCAATTCAATTTATTTATATAGCACCAAGTCACAACAGGAGTAATCTCATGGCACTGTACAAATACATTCATATACATAAAATTTTGATTATTAACATTATTTATCAAAGGTAGGATCTGGTAAGTGTCAATAGGTAATAGTTAATTGCCCATAATCATTCTGGAAAACCACTTCTAAGGATGTGAGCTGTTGTAGACCACATGTGTCAAACTCAAGGCCTGAAGGCCAAATCTGGTCCTTGTACACATCACATCTGGCCCTCTAGATGATATTTTAAATACAAAATATTTATTATTGCCTCTCAGTTTGCTTCAAAACTTGGCATACTTTATTTAGTGCCAACTTCTCATGACAGCTGGTCAACTTTGAAGCCAAGACAATCTTGTTTGTCTTATTCAGTAATCTTTGATTTCGACGTGGAAAGAGCAACAAAAATGTTAAATGAACCTGCAACCAAGAAAATATGTCAGGTATCTGACTTGAGTTATTGTACTTGTAGAAACTAACCCTTGGTTTGAGCCAAGTTTTTACTTTTGGCCTGTTTTTGTAACTGTTGACACCCCTAGACCTTATAGCAAACAGGAAAACAAAAAAGTTCCCTGAATCATGTGCCAACAAGCTAACATGAATTGATCGTTGTGAATCTGAAAGTCTAAAAGATTTGATGTTTTGCCAGACTTCTGAAAAAACTTGATCCGTTGCCACCAAATAAACATGTTGCTGACGTAAAGATATAACCGTTCATCAGAGGAAACCACCGGTGTCGACTCTCAGTGGGTGGCAGCAGATTTTAAATGCAGGATCAGTAAGTTGTTTTCTGCCAAAGCGTCCTAATTGTTCCTCAGTCTCGTGGCCTAATGATAAACTAATACCAGTCCTAACTGAAAGTGTGCTGTTACAGCCACAGTTATCCCTGGGATTTCCTCTCTACGACTCCTTAATGTATCAGCAGAGGCAACTGTTCCCTCACCTGAGGATTACATTACGAGTTCCCAACTGAAACAGAAGAACGAGCGTGAAGTTTCATAACTCAGTCAGGACAAACTGAACACTTTCTTTGATATGAGGCTTTCCTGGTATGTGTGTGTGTGTGTGTGTGTGGGGGGGGGGACTTGCAGCAAAGCGTGTTCTGTGAAATCCCCTCAGATTGGAAAGGCAGCTCCACACCCAGCGTGGGTCATGGATTTGCATGGGCAAGAAGCCACAGTGTCACTGATCCACTTTTAATTGGGTGTGATGGGAACTTCAGAGCCCAGTGAGGTGGGAGCACTGAAAAATTAATGTTTAATCATAATTTACTCTAAATTCAAAATCCACGGAACAAGCTATTCAGTTATATTTTCATTTATTTTAAAATGTCTACATTTTTATACCTTACTTTTAACATTTAATTTAAAGCATTTTTTTTTTCTGAGTAGCTTTTGGCTCCAGATGCTTTGAGATGTCCTGAAGTAGCTGAGCAGAGTTTAAATGCATTGTACGCTTTTACGTGTAAAACTCAACAAATATCAGATAGGTTGCTGTAAAATCTCAAGCGTGCAGTGTATGGCAACTGGAGGAAAAGAAATCACTACTTCTTTCACAAACTTTTGTCATTTTTTGCAACCACAAAAAGTTATTTAGAACAAAAAAAATCATAAGAGCTGGTTTTGTTCATGTATTTTAATTTTTTTATTTATTTTTTTTTTAGGGAAACTAATAATAGAGTCTGAAACATAAAGGTAGAAAAACAAGAAAAACTAGAGAAATTGCATTTCCTGTGAAAATGCAGTGTTAATAAACTTGCTGAAAAACAGCTGAAGTTAGCTAAAAACATGCTGAAACGTAGCTGAAACAACAAGCGTAAAGCAGTAGGAGAAAGCAGAAAGAACACAAAAGTTAAAGATGAAAAGCTAATATTAGCATAAAAACAGCTAAATAGTAGCTGAAATTAGCAGAAATAAGCTGAAAAGAGCATAACAAGTTGAAATGAGCAGAAATAATTTAATTAGGCTGAAAGTAGCAGAAATTATTATAGAATAAATTTAATTTAGCTTAAAAAAGCTTAAGTTAGCTAAAAATGCTTAAAAAAAGATAGCTGAAAAGGTACAACAAATTTAAATTAGCATAAGAAAGCAGAAAGGACACGCTCGCACAATTATGCTGAAAGAAGCAGAAATGAGCACAAAAAAGTGGAAATTACGAAAACAGCTGAAATTAGCATAAAACCGGCTGAAAAGTTGCTAAAAGGGCAGAAAGAAGCCAGAATTACCAGAAGTGGAGAGAGCACATTTTTGCTGAATTAGGCTGAAAAAAGTTGAAATGAGTGCAACAAAAGTGGAATTAGCTGAAAAAGCTAAAATCAGCATAAAATTGCTAAATAGTAACTGAAATAGCAGAAAAGGCTGAAACTTGCATAAATTGACTGAAATCAGAAAGGAGCACAAAACAGCTGGAAAAAAACAGCTGAAACTACCTGAAAGTAGCTGAGAAAAAGTTGCAATTTGTACAAAGAAGCTGAACGCAACTTAACCAGAACAAAATGTGAAAGGAGCAGTAAAAGGTTGTAAACAGATGTAAAGATGTGAAGGATGGAAAATGAGCTCAATTATTCTTTTTATGAGGAAAACAATTGTCAGAAAAGGCTAAATATTTCAAAAAGCTAAAGTTGCACCAATCCCAAAAGTCATTGCAGGATTGTTCTGAAAGAGCTGAATGTTTTGATGTAAGATTTGTTGAAATGGCACAAAAACTGTGGAACGAGAAAGATGCTGAAAAACGTACAGAAGAAAAATGGATCAGAATATGCTTCATAAACATTCACACAATAATCTACTTCTTTGAAAACAAAATTGTGCTCTTAAGCTTTTGTAAGACCACGTTCAGCCACTCTTTGTAACCCTTTCTGCGCTTCTCCAGATTTGAATTTAAATTTATATATTTTTCTCTTTTCATTAAAAATATTCTGATTCTAGCACAAAAAATTTAAAAAATAAAATCCAAACTGCTGGGCAGCGACAGAATTCATATACTGTAAAATAAATGTGAAAATACAGATTCTGAGATTGGCTGAAGACTCTCCCAGTAAACAAGCTGACCACGGACCACAACCAGTGATTCATGTCTCTGAGTTGTGTTCACATCTGTTCAGTGCTTCATTAAATATTTTGCTAACAAACAATATCTGACTCCAATAGTTAATGGTAGCGCTCAGAGAAAATGTTACAAATGACTCACAGCCACTACCTCACCAAAGTTTAGCTCAATATCTGTAAAACTGACTGAACAATATTAATATTTGTGAATTTAATTGACTCCAGAAGTGATAGACTTGTAGAGGTACATGCAATCATTGCCCTGAATATTTTAATAAACTCTCTCTACTTAGCTCATAAGATATTTTGCTTAAAAAAATTGCATACACACACCAAACTTTTGAGTTTTGGTGTCAGTTAATAACAATTTTGTTTGACACCATTTGCAATTTCCTCTTAATCATATCAAATGTAAATTAAATATATAAATTAATCATATATAAATATAAATTAATCATATCAGGACACGAATAAAGTTTTATGATAAGAAGCCAAAAACAACAACAAAAAAAATCTTTAAACTCTTCTGTTTTGTTTGTTTTTATGGAACAAAGTGATCATGGGTGAATTAGGTTGCTACATCATCTCTATTTGATGCCAGTAAAGTGACTTTTAAAACATTTTACTTTGAAACATGTATTTAAAGACTTTTAGGTT
>JARVLU010000646.1:16982335-17005166 GCA_031762415.1 Simpsonichthys santanae
TTTAATGTGTTTCCAAGCAGTTAGCTAACAAAATACCCTAAAAAAACCCGAAAAAAACATAAAATGCTGCAAAAAAAGTCCGCGAGTGTTGATGACGTCGCTGGGGCGCGACGGCCGTACACGCGAAACGCCGTAAAGCAAGTCCGCCGTAAACCGGGGACAACCTGTATTTTTGATGGTTGATTGGCTGTGGCCATTTGAGTGGGGTTGACCAAAGATTGATCAAGTGGTTTATGAAATATTTTGCCAACAGACAGGGTTAGTGACACCAATCAGCAAAGTTTTTAGGGAAAATATCTACTGTATTTTTCTAACTATAAGGCGCACCAGATTATAAGGCGCAATATCGATGAACGTGTCTGTTTTCATACATAAGGTGCACTGGATTATAAGACGCATTAAGCGAAACAAAACAGATAAGTCAAACTTTATTCAACTCGTTCACAATAACCACATAAAATCAGTTTGAGGTCAGTGAACACAACCAGAATTAATACATAAGGTGCAACAGATTATATGGTTATTCAGTGTATTGTTCTTGTACTACTAGAGCTTAGCGTATTTTTTGTTTAACGTTATTCTTAGTTCATATCTTAGATCTTATTACTGTTTTAATTTTATATTTTGTGCTTTTGTTGAATGTAACTGGGACAATGTGTACACAATTTTGTTCCACCACTTGTACCACATGTGGTGCGTATGACAAATAAAGAAACTCTGACTCTGACAACTTTTGAGAAAATGAAAGGATTTTAAGTGCGCCTTGTAGTCCGAAATATACGGTAGCACTTTGAGTCTGTGTTGGGGACGTTGCTCAACTGTTTGTTTTTATATCTTTAAATTTGCTGTAGCATAGGCATCTTTATGTTTTTGAAGGTCAGTTATAGCTGTGACGGCCATCTTGAATTTTGATGACTCCAATAATTAAAGACCAGTTTTAAATATAACACCATGATTTTTTTTTTTTTTTTTTTTTTGTAACCCTGCTTTCAGTTTGTACCCAGGTCAAAAAGCAAACAAAATAAAACCGCACTCTGCCACATTAGTTAGAAATGCAACACTTTCTAATCAGATTTTAATTTATATTTATTACAGCACTGATGCTGTACTTAGTTTTAGTTAATGTGTAGTCATGTAAACATTATCTGCTTTTAAATTGCTGATTATATCACGTTTTTATTTGACGACATCAGGATGCAGTGCTGTCTTATAATAAATCATGGCCGGACTGCGGCTGCATGTGTGCCTCCTCTTCTGGACATTTGCAAACAGATGCAGCCTGCAGGTTGTTTTTGATCAGTCAAGCTTTAACAAGTCAAGTTGACTTACTTTGAATGTAACATTTAGCACGTGAAAGGGTGACGCCTGGTTTTGATTAGCACTAAGCTGATAAATAGCAGATTCAAACTGGCCCCCCTGCTAGTGCAGAGAAACCCCAGAGGTCCAGAGGTTTAAGTCCAGACTGATATAATAAAGTCTGTTGCTTTTTTATTCTTCACCAAATGCATGAATAGATCCATTATTCAGCCGACTCGTTCTCATCTTCTAAACTGAAGTGGCAGCAGCTTAAAAGCTCTATTTTCCAGTGCCCTTCTTTTTCTCCAAGTTGTCTTTTCTTTAGAAACGTATCTACTAAAATATTCATGACTCGTTTCTGAGATTTATGCTTTTATGTTTAAAACGGTTTGTTCCGAAGTGCTAGTTTATTATTTTTTTAATCTTGGATATGAAAAGTTGTCATGAAAGAGGGGTTCATGGACGCTCGCAAATAAAACAGTGACAATTATTCTAACCTTCAGTTGCATTGTATGACTTTAATTTAAAACTAAAATATTTATTATATTTCAATAAGTGGAAAATATAGGATGGAAGATCATTGGAGTTTAAACTTTTAGCTTTTATGGCAGGGCTACTCAACTGGTGGCCCATGGGCCAAATCTGGCCCATGGGTGTGCTCATTTTGGCCCACCAATGGGTTAATTTTTAAATAAAACTTGATTTTAAATCGTGAAACAACCTTACTTAATGAGAATGCTGGATGTCTGGCCCCTGAGCTCTTTGCTTTCTATAACTGTGACCCCCTGAGCAATTTAGTTGAATAACGCTGTTTTATGGTGAAGTGTAACAAAGGTCTTAAATGAAACACACACATATACACATTTTATATCCAGTTAAAGAAGAAGATATTGAGTTACAGCAGGTAAAGTATTTTAAAACATAATAGGATTAACATTATCAGTAACTGAACTAAACACAGTTTTTTTTTTCCTAATAAAAATGAATGAAAATGAATGAAAAGGTCCAAACTGACTTGCTCAAAAACTATATATAATGTAGCTTAGTGTGGTTGTGTTTTACAGATTAGAATAATTATGTAGAGTTATTCATTTTGTTATGTAGTTTGAAGGTTATCATTGTTGGAACAAATTGTGAAATAAGAGGCAGACATAATAAGATTTCTTCTTCTTTCTGCTCCTTTCATTTTATCCTATTTGTATTCTTGTATCTGATGAAACTGTTTTGTATTGTTCTTTTAAAATGAATAAATAAACGTCAAATCAAATCAAAATCTAAATTTTTATGTTTGAATTAATTTGGTATTCGTTGTTGAATTGTTTAGATAAACTTATCAACATTCAGCCAAACATGTTTGATACATTTAAAACTAATAGGATCTATTTTTTTAAGAGTACCAAGCAATACTGTGTGTTTTAGTTTCACTATAGCGTCTTTACATGTCTTGTTTTTGTCAAACAGAAACACGGTCCATTTTATTCACTTTGTGTCTCATGCACCTAACTCAGGAAGATGTAAACTTTTTTTTTTAATGACCTATAGCAAGTTTTGCTTTCCAACTACAGTTTATATATTCATAACTTTTTGGTTATCTTATCTGTCCTCAACCCCCAACCCCCCACGCACACTTAATGTTGTTACTGATGCTAAAATCTAAATTTTTTATGTTATAAATCAGATTTTCAGATTATCAACTCGTCATTCTGATGGCTTCCTCAATATTTTCTCCTCTTCTTTTGTCTTTCCAGTCGACTTTTTGGCAAAGTATTGCATTTTCAGTCAGGAGAAGTTGGCCGAGTACAAAAGGGCTTTTGAGGCGGTAAGTGAAAGGGGATTTAAACCCTTTATGTTCTCTTTCTTTTTTTTTTTTAGGAGATTCTGTTTCACTCGCTGTTAAATGCTGCCCTCCTGATCAGAAAGACGCTGCTTCTTCCATATTTAAACTTAAAAAAAAAAAACATTGTTTATCCCAGAATTTGACTGAAAGAGTCTGCAGACACCACCAACACACATAAACACATAAAATAATAAGAAAGGACAGGCAGAAAATTAACACTTTTAGCATTTTTGCTTGAAAATATATTAAATTATAGGGATGCACGATATTGGATTTTTGGCCGATATTTGATATGCCAATATATTAAAACTTATTTGGCCGATAACCGATACCAATACCGATATTTTTCCCTAGACCTACTTACAGAGACTACATAACTTTCTCTGCTGTGGAATTAAAATACTACATTATTCTGCATGGTCTTTGTCAATTTGGCCTGCTACTAAATGCAGATGACAAAAATTAGCTGAAAATGATGTAACACTTCAACTTGGATTATGTTTAATGTCAAATTTATTCATGACATTTACTCACTTGTAACACAATGACAACACTCAAACATTTATATATATGTATGTAAATATGTATGTGTGTGCATGCGTGTGTATAAACAGAGCAGCCTTTTATATCTGTGAGTTAATTTGATGGAATGGCCAATGTCCGATATTTAACTTTATCGCTAATATCAGCCGATACGATACATGCCGATAATATCGTGCATCCCTATTAAATTGTTTTTATTTTTACTATTTTGAAACTGAATGGACTTTTGATAAGCTTCTAAGAGTTAAAAAGTCAGTTAATCTTTAAGTTTCCTTAATTTTTTTGAAAGAAATTTAACCTTTTTGAAAGTTTGAAATTCTTGAGATAAAATGGAGCTGTGCGTTTGTAGGAGGACAGCGACAGCGACGGCTACATCTCCTGCCTGCAGGTTCTTCTCGCACTGAAGACCATCATTCCTCCTGAGCTGCTATCTGACGAAGAAGAAATCTACGTCTACAGAGTAGATCTGAACTCCACACACACATTCTCTCACCCGCTGCTGTAACACACGCACCTTTTTTCCCCCTTAAGATCTTAGAGATGGTGGACTTCAGAGTGACAGATGGACTTGTGGACCTGAGGCTGTTCGCTGTGATTGCAAGCCTGGCCCAGAAAATAACCTCCATGGAGTAAGTGAAAGGCGAACGCTCTCCACGGTAAAGCCAGAGGAGGAGTCACTGACCTGCTATAAATAAGAACAAGTGTGTGTACGCAAGTTGGTTCCACCGATTTAGTCATCGTGTGTGGGACTCCCTTTGATTCTCTTTGATTGGTTTTTACGATCCTAGAGATCTGAGCTTTGAATTTTGTTGGGGTTTGCACATATTCTGTCAAACCAGTTTCTGTAGATACTAAATAATAATAATGAGCAGAACTGAACTTCTTAAAAATGTATCTGACGAGATTTATTTTATTATTTTGTGAGAAATTATAGGAATTTGACACAAAAACAGACATAAAACCTCAACTTTAATGTATAAAGCAATTTCAGCTGCTCTGTTTTGTGCTTGAACACAAAAATATATTTTCTTATTATTTTATTATTTAACCTTCAACAACATGGAATAAAACATGATAATAAACACTTTCAGTTCATATACGTTTGAAAATGATGTATAACCTGATGTGAGTAAAAGCACATTACATGATGCTTATTAGAAACATTCCAAAATTGTTGTGATCTTTAAAAGTGGTCTTGATCATCAGATTTTTTTTTATTTTTTTTTTTTGGACTTTCATTAATTTTCTGCCCAATTCTCGTACCAGACCATAATAAGTCTGAGATATAAAAGCAATTATCTTCAAGTCGAGTCCTAAAGAAACAGGTAGAAATCCATCAGACCTGACCCGAAGACATGCATGATGCTTCTGCATGTCAAGTTTTCAGATAATTGCTTTTTGGAAATCATCATAATGAGCTAAAATTTTATTTCCTCTGTCAATCTGTGTTATCTTTGGTGTTTTAATTATATTTAACAAAAAAAATTGGAGCAAATTAAATTTGTGATATGACGCTGGTAACAAAACGTCAACAGATCCAATTTAAACTTGCTTCTTTGCTCAGTTGTCTGTAGGTTCATCCCTTGAGTTATAGTCTTGTAATGGCTGAATGAGTTACATGTCAGAGTTACACAGTTTAGCAGACAACTATTCATCAAAAATGGACAGGTAGAGGACAGAAAGTGAGTGAGAAAGCAGCTGAAGTCCAAAGAAGAGCTTCAGAAAGCCTGAAGAGCTTTTGACCAGAACCACTTTCAAAGATTACAAGTGAACCTGGCTTATTAGAAAAATTATTACCGTAAAATTACAAAGTGTAACTTGAGTAACAAAGTGTAACTTGAGTATATGACTTCTCCCAATCAGTAATCTTCAAAAATATGTAAAGAATTTATATACTGTACTTTTACTGAATATATTTCAGATTCAGAAACCAAAGTTTCTGTTCTGTTTGATAACAACTGTGATATTTCCTGATAAGGTAGGCTTTTTTTTTTTTCAGATTACCTTTTTTTTTTTTTTTTTTCCAATAAATCAGTGGAGAAAATAACCGAAGTCTGAACCCTGCGCGAGCAGACTTTGTCCTCAGTGTCCCCGTGTCCCAACATTATGCTCCATATGCCGCAAATTCCCACACACAGCGCAGTTTTTTTTCCCCTGCCCTGGGGTCTGCAGCTTCCAACAGACAGGAGTGAGTGGAGCCAAGCCCTCTCTGGAGGTCCCCGGGGGTCAAAGTCTGCACCCGAAGCCTCACCCCGGAATGAGAGCTCCCTCTTAGCAAGGACAGGGCCAGGGTCACGGGTGCTGTGATTTACGGCCCGCTCTTTGTGTTGTGTGTTACTGCTGCACTGCTACAAAAGGACGGCGGTGTCTGCTCTGTATGGAGGCAATTATAGTAATGATAATGAATGTCCATATTAAACCTCTGCTCACAAAACTCCTTTCTGCATTTTCAATCATAAGAGGAGATCAAGAATGCAACCTCCGCAACGAGAAGAAAACAAAAGTGTCCCTCTGTCGTCTCACCCTGACTCAACTAAACTGATCCTCTTACCTGTTTCACTTTAACCCTGTTGGTGCTAATCCCAGATTAGTTACACAATCTGGTCATGTAGAGATCTGAGGTGTGTCTCCATTCCCTTCTTTTTATTTCCTCTTTTTAGCCGTACCTGCCTCGTATCACTCATCTTTTGTTGCCTTCTTCTACGCTCCAGTATTTTGGTTGAGCTGTTCCTGTGCTGTATCGAGTCCCCTCTACACACACACACCCACACACATACATATACATATGCATATATAATATTTTGTCACTTGTCTTATTTGCTGATGACACCATCCTCTTTGTTTCTAACAGTAAACTTGACAGACTTTTTGATAAGACAAATTATGGGCTCATTCAATTTTTTTCAGCGGTTTCAGTTAAACTAGCACTTTATGTTAAAAATACGATTTAATCTAATTCTGTAAGAAAGAATTACAATCTAGAAAAAAAAATCAAATTTACATTAATAATTTACTTTCCAATATTTCATCAACAAAGTTTTTAAGTGTCTTTATTGATGAGAAACTTTGAAGAATCCTTGTGAATCTTTGTGTAAGAAGATCTCAATCTTTAGGTATTATTATTTATTTATTTATTTATTTATTCATTTTATAACAAGAAATTATTAATTATTAAAAAAAAAGTTAAATCCTATTTAAAAACAAGTACTTTAACAACCTTAAATTGAGTTGTTGAATTAAATCCAGTTGTTACTTTTGGAAAGTTGCAGTAAAGTTTGTCTAGCAGCTCTTGAAATATTTTGCTAACAGACAAATAGTGTTAACTTCATCAGTTAAGGCCCAAACTCAAGCAAAGATGCACAACGTGGAACACTGGAAGTTTGTGTTGTGAATTGTTAGCTAAATATCGGCAACGTTGACTGAGTTGCACATTTTTAGCGTTTTCTTAGACCAGTTGGTTGTGGCGGCCATTTTGAATTGGGTTGACTCGGTTGTAGTTCACCCACTGATTTTTTTCTGAGGGCTTTATTAAAATGTTGCCATCACACAGATAAAAGCACTGACACAAACAAGTAAAAAAGCATTAGCTGAATATAAATAAACTGATTCCACAATTGATTTTTGGGGTCATTACAAATTTTATTTGTTTAGTATTCAAGTAAGAATCTAACATTTAAAAGCAATAATAAAATTGTTCTTTTATTTTGTTTCGGAAACCGTTTCTTAGATGGTTCAATTTGCTTTAGAGATACAAAACAGTAAAAATGTTTCAAGCTACAACTTTGTGGAGTTTTGAAGTCACGCTCGTCTGTCTGTTAGCAAATTATTTCACAAACCAGTGAATTAACTTTAATCACACGCTCAGAAAACATTGATGTAGTTTACATGTAGAAGTGATGAACTTCTGAAGTCAATCCGATTTAAGACGGTCCCCTCAGCTAGTTCATCGTCATACGAATCCACATCAACAAAATTAAAAAAATATAAAAGAAAAAACATGAAAATTAGTTTTGATTTATTTATTTCAGACTGTTTCCTTCTGGATTTGTACAGATCAGTTGCGTGTGCGATGTCCCTCCTTCTTGAGTCCGCCCAAAACAAACCAGACCAATCTGGGTCAGGCTCTGTTTGCATCTCTTCGGCCCTGTTTCACCGCAGACAAGCGCCAAAACCTTCAGCATTATGTAAGTGAGAAGTCTGCTGCGTTGGCCACAGCGGGAGGCCCACAAAAGAAAATGGGTTAGGTTGTTATTATCCCCCTTTCAGTTCATCAGCGCTCCCCCCAGTCCCTCAGTGGTTATGCTAACCATTATCACACCAGAGTGCCAGTTCGCCAGGGTTTGTCTCTAACGAAGTGCAATTAATGATCATTAGCTGCTCTGTCCTGCCTCATCCTCATCAAATCCAGTTCTGAGTTGGAAGAAAAGGGCCAATCGTGGCCCTGGGAGCACTCGGGCGTGCATTGTGCTACATGGCCTAATGCTAGGTCGTTGAGCGCTGGACGAGGAGGGCCCCGTTAACTCCGGGCGCTCGTTAGAGAAGCGATGGCAGTCGCCGTGCCACACGCTGGACCAAAGTGTTCCATCCCAACACAACTGGTCCTGTAATTGCTGGATTTTGCAGCTCTGGCCACATTTCACCAGTGTGTGCTCTGACATGTCCCGCTCACGCTGCTGTCACCCCACCCGCCCTAACACACACACACTCAGAGGCCACCCCCCAAACCAGAGCAGTTTTATCCGTTAATGTGGCGGGAGGTCTTCGTGTGCCGACGCATTGTTTGTCAGCGAGGTCGCTGTGAGCAACCACAATGGGCTCAAAACGCTTTACCGTCACTTCTCTGCAAACGTGAGGTCACTCGGGACAAAACCGCCAAAAATGAGCCGCCATGACACGACACAAACTAAACAACACTGGAATTAGGCCAGCGGACTTATGTTTATGATTTAACGTGCATTAGTAGTTTTGATTTTTACACTTAAAGATGTCCTTTTTAGATTCGCAGAAATCTAAAGAAACGATTTTAATTAAAATCCTACCTCCGCTTGCCGTCATTCATGCCAGAGTTTTAGACGAACGTCATCTTATGATTAGAAATGACAGCGTTATGCGTTAAAGATGACTTTCAGCTACTACCACATCAAAAGCTCAGTGTCTGTGAAACTGACCGAGCTGTGGCCATTTTTGTTTTTGGTGAAGTCAGTTAGCTGTGGTGGCCATCTTGAATTGGAATGACACCAGTAGATAATCAGGTGAAGATGCCCAACTATTATTTTCTGAACGTTTAATAAAATCTGTCTGATATATCGGTAACAAAAAGATAAAACGGATCTTTGAAGGACGTTTTAAAATCTGGATTTATTTAATATTTATCAAATGAAACCTAATTGGGATGATAAAAATGTAGCAAGAAGACTAAAACTTGTCATTTCAGCATCATCTGAATTTTAATTTTAATTTTATTTTTTCAAGAATTGCGCCGCTCGGGGTTGGAGCAGCTCTGTTACTTTTATTCTAAGTTCTTCCTTTTGGAAACTTCTTTTCCTCTTTTTTCTGGATGTACATCACTTTTTTTCTGATGATTGTTTTCTCTGGTAGCAGACGCTGTGCAGCTGGAAGGATTTTTACTGAATCCTTTTTTACGTTTGGGCATTTGTTACGATGCGTAACCATGGCAACAAGGTGTTTTTTTGAACCAGGAGCAGCTGATTAACATCTCAAAAGCTCAAATACATCAACTACAACTACATCCCAAAATGAGTTGAAAAGGAGGCGCCGGGGACGAATTCCCGTCAACCTGTTGGCGGTGCTCTTCTGGCCGCCGAGATCCTGGAGCTGGTGAGAAACTCGGCTCGTGACAACACGAAGACTGGAATCATCCCCTGGCACCTTCAGCTGTCTGTGGCGACGAGGAGCTCAGCAGTGACCATCGATCAGGGAGGAATTCCGCCCGGCATTGGGGCAGTTCTGCTGCTCAGGAGGACCGAGAGGCCTCCTGGATCTGACAGCAAGCTGGACCCAAGTGGATGGATCAGCATCTGTGGCCAGATTCTTAAAATTTGTTGCAGAGGATCCTTCCTGCCAACAGCTATCAGCATCTATAACAACTCTTAAATGAAACTATAGGACGATGAGCTACAACACATAATTTCCCATTGGGATTAGTAAAGTATTTTGAATTGAATTGAATTCATTTCGTTTTTGCATTTTTAACTTTATCCTTTTTGGACAAATTTATTCCACGTCTCTTTGCTGACTGTTTGTCTCTTTGCTTGCAGTGAGTTCATGCGATCACTAATCAGCAACATGGACTTCCGCTCTCTTGAAGTGAGGCTCTTCAAAGCCAAGGTAAATCTTCCTCGCCACGTTTGTGCGTTGGATTTTGTTCACACAAAATGCACTCGATGCAACGTCAAATTAACTCTCCCATTAGTCGGATCCATGGTCACAGACTTCCTCTCTGCCTCGCTTTTTTTTTTTTTTTTTTTTGTGGCTCTGCAAATATAATTGTAATGAAATAAACAAGAAGACTCCGCGAGGAGCGATTCCAAAGCTTGCTGTGTGCAGCTCGCGATTGTCAAAAGAGGCCCTCGGCCCTCGTGCATAGAAATGAGGGGCGCGAGCCCAAAGAATAAGAAGGGAGCTTTTCGCTTTTCATAGATTAGCACGACCCTAATCTCATTAAAGTGTCCAGCAGTGAACATGCCGTCCACTCCGCCCTGGCCCTGTAATCAGTCCGAGACACACGGCTCGTCTCAGATGGTCCGGGACGGGCCTACCAGCTGGCTGCTCACAGGCCGGGCCGGCCCTCATTCATGCGAGGAAGCAACAGAACGACGGGCGCAACATGAAAGCCGGTGGGTGTGGAAACCGAGCCTCTGCCCAGGTAGGAGAGGCTTTGTAATTACAGAGCTGTTAGGGATAGGGTTGTTAACTGGAGAGGCTGCTGGAGGGGGAAGGGGCTCATTGCCAAAAGGATTGTTCCTCCCTCCGCTCAACAATTATTACCTGGCATGCATTAACTGTGCAAACAGGTGCGCTCAAACAAGAGTGTGGACATCTGTAACACAAGAACACGTGAACATGAACATACTCTCACACAAAAGCAGCTCAAATCCACTAAAGTGTCCTCCGCTTCGGGTTGAGTTCACTTCAGGTAGACAACGTGCGGTCCAAAAGAAAACAGCTTCTGGTGCGCACGCCGTTCAACTAATGACTTCTGGATGTATGAAGACAAAGATTAGAGGCCTAGTGTTCCTTGAAGGAATGACAACTGTTGTGTTTTTGATCAAACCTTTAAAAAAAATAAAAAAAATCACAAGATGTCGCCCTCAGAGTGTGTGTTTGCCATCTTGAAATGAATTACCGTATTTTTCGGACTATAAGGCGCATTTAAAATCCTTTGATTTTTCTCAAAAATCAACAGTGAGCCTTATAATCCGGTGCACCTTATTAATTCTGGTTGTGCTTGCTGACCTTGAACCGATTTTATGTGTTTATTGTGAATGAGTTGAATAAAGTTTGACTTATCTGACTGTTTTGTTTCGCTTAATGCGCCTTATAATCTGAAAAATACGGTACTTCAAAATGCAAGGAACTGTAGATGCACATTTAACTACACCTTCCTGAAAGTTTCATGCAAAATCTATCCAGTGGTTCATTAAATGTGTTGCTAAAAATGTTGACTGCAAACAGGTGAGGGGGTGATTTAAAACCAAAGCTCATTTTCGATCTGTCAGCTCTCAGACTATCTGTTAGGGATTCACCTCAGCTACTACCACACCAAATTATAAATCAATTCCTGTAAAAATGGCTGTGAGTTAGCTGTGGCAGCCATCTTGATTTTTAATTGACTCCTAAATATGTTGTAAACGTCCTCACAGAGACAGGGAAAAACATTAATTGAAGGGAAAAAGCTGTGCAAAAGTTTCAAACTAGTCCTTTTTTTATTTTATTTTTTTATTTTTTGTTGTTTTTTACTCCCAAGCAGCCAAACTTTGTTGTAATCTTCTAAAGTGGTTTAAATTATATGTTTTTGGACTTTTCTTTGCACGCTACTCATTTTTTTCTGATTAAAAAAAGAAAGGATGGCTACTTTGAAGCAAACTTTTTTTTTAAAGGCATGGATTAACACTTTCGGCGCCGCATGTCTAAAACGATTGTCCGCTCACCTGCAGCAGCTCTTCCTGTTCCTCCTGGAGGAGAAAGGGGAAGATTCAGGCGCTCAGCGGGGCTTCATCAGCAACAAGCAGCTGCTGCTGGAGCTGAAGGCCGGCGGCATCCATCTGGACCAGGAGGCGGCCATCAGACTGGAGCTGCAGCACATTCCTCCACTGGACCTGCTGGACTTCCTGGCCTACCTGCCCCTCTTCATGCTCATTCACAAATCTGTGATCTCTAACCCATTCAATGACTCCAGCCGCCTCTGAGCTGCAATTTGTGGACGGCTCAAGACCATCAGAGAAGGCTGAATCAAAGCGAGTAAATAAATAGTAAATAAGACATTTTTTAAAATGGCAGCTTTTTAACGATCTTTAATTTTGTTTCACCAAATCTGTTCAACTTTGACCTTTGAGTTTGTTGCCAAAACGTATCTTTAAAGTCTGAGAGTTCTAAATAAAACGTTTATCTCCTGAAGATTTGTGATTCCAGCTTCATCACTTTAATCGCACGCAGCTTTACAGAATCGGTGCTGCAATAAACATGAGAGTGACGTGAAAAATAATTTAACAGAACTTTACATAAACCTCCTGAAAACATCTAACAACGTTGAGTCAGAGCCTCTGAATAGATTCTTTGCTGAAACGTTTCGTCTTTTATCCAAAGGACTTCTTCAGTCCTGAAGAAGTCCATCCATCCATTATCTTTACCCACTACTTCCTTTTCAGGTCGCAGGGTTCCATGGCGCCCATGTTCAGTATGTGAGAGGTGGGGGACACCATGGACAGGTCTCCAGTCCATCACAGGGACACATGGAGACAAACAACCATTCACTCTCTCACTCACACCTAGAGACAATTTAGAGTTACCAATCAGCCCAACATGCACGTTTTTGGTCTGTGGAAGGAAACTGGAGTACCTGGAGAAACCCATGCATGCACGGAGAGAACATGCAAACTCCACTTAGAAAGGCCCCTGGCCGAGATTTGATCCGGCGACCTTCTCACTGAGAGGCAGCAGTTCTACCCTGTGACACCATGCTGCCCCCACCACCCCCCCCCCCCCAAAAAAAAAAAAAATCAAAAACACAAGACTAATAAACTGTAATTTAATTGTAAATGGCTCCCTGTCAAATCCAGAATTAAATTCAAAATATTACTTCTAAGCTACAAAGCTCTCAACAACCTAGCTCCATCTCATATTACAGATCTTATAGTTCCATATTTTTCCAACAGAGCACTTCAGTCTCAAACTGCAGGCTGTGGTTCCTAGAGTTTCCAAGAGCAGAATGGGAGGAAGATCTTTCAGTTCTCAGACTCATCTCTCGTGGAACCAACTTCCAGTTTCTGTCCGTGACGCTGACACATTGTTCAGTTTTAAGACTGGGATTAAGACTTTACTTTTTGAATAATCCTATAGTTATGGTTGGTTTGTTATGTTGCCATAGACTTAGACTACTGGAGGACACATTGAACATATTTCTTAAAATGAACTGTTAAAATTGAATATTTTTCATTTGATGCTATTTATATTTCAACATGTGCTTCTCGACCTGCCATTGTTCCTCGTTCCCATTACCCTCAAACCCAGCTGGTCAAAGCAGATGGCCGCTTGTCCTGAGCCTGGTTCTGCTAAAGGTTTCTTCCTCACGAGTGTTTTTCCTTTCCACAGTCGCCTTCATGCTTGCTCAAGATGCTCAAAGCAGTCTGCTCCTCAGATAATTAATGTTATTAACTTACTTTTTATGTGTATGAATATTTATGTTCAGTGAACTGATGACTTTTGTTGTGACTTGGCACTATTACATTTAAATAAACTGAATTGAAATCAACCAACTGATATAATGTTTTTTTTTTTTTTTTTTTTTTTGCTAAATATGAAATTAAGAACTATAGTACAGTCGCTTTAAAATTGTTGTATTTTGACCTAAACTATCAGATGTGCTGAGTGAGGTGCTCTTTCTTACAGAAACCTTTGTTTGGACTCAGAATGAGGTCGGGCTGCACCTCTACGCTAAAAACACTGAACGGCACAAACAGAATTTTGACATCCGCTGTGGTTTACTGTTGTTCCACTGTTCGCAAGTGACAAAAAAAATCCCTGTCTATGGGTATAGACTTCACACCTCTGCGGGGGTTTCCCCACAAACCTCCACGCTGAGATGAACACCTTCAGAGGAAACAAGCAGTCTTGTCATGTACATGAATGGCTGAGCCACAGCAGTGGCAAAAAAGATTATAGCAGACAATGAACATCCCCCAAGATCGTCATTTGAGTTGCTTCCTTCAGGGCGAAGGTACTGGTGCACCCTTTATTCTCAAGAAAACAAGCAATTCAATCATTAAACAATAAAACATAATCATAAATTACTGAGCTCAAACTTCTTTGCCGTTAAATGATGGATGTTGACGTCACGTTTGTACAAATATATGTTACACAAATGCCTGCTGACAATACTGCAAACCAATTTCCCTACGGGGACAAATAAAGCTAACTATCTAGCCATCTATGTATCTATATATATATATATATATATATATATACTGTATACAGTATACTGTATATGATTAATCCAAAATCCAGATTTGTTTTGTGCAAAAGTTGCAAGCATTTGACTCTAGACAAGTTGCACTGCTGCAGCTCCACCGCATCTTTTTGAACGCGTTCGTAGGACTGTGCATTTCACGTGTCGTGTCTGTATTTGTTAAGTGGATGAGCTGGGCTGAATCTGCAAACACCAGTTTGAATGTAAACCAGTCATTACGACAAGAGCCACACCTATGCCTCCTTCTCCCTCCTCCACCCACTGAAAGAAGAGACTTCCTCTCCACCCCACATGGAATAGAACGGCAAAAAAAAAAAACCCACTGCAATGTCAGCAAAGACATTCACTTCCAATTAGGACTCCTAATTCTAATTAAAAGCAGAATCCTGCTCATCTTTACCAGAACCCTTGAGCTGTAGGGTGTTTTTTTTTTTTTTTTTTTTAATGTGACATGCATCTAGTGGGGCTTTGCATAACTGCATTACTGTAGTTTAACCCCCCAAAATGCCTGAAAACCCTGAAAGGAAAAGCATAACTAAATTGAATAAGATCTTGAACCCTTTAGTGTGCACACGCAAAGGCTTGGTCTCTGTAATATTCTGAATGGATTATCTCCATTTTATTTCAATCTGTACAATTTATTTTCAGTTCAACCCAACATGAGCAGTATTTTTAACAGAACAAACAAAAAAGTGGAAACCATGCCTTTGAACTCATCCACTTAAAATGAGGTGAATTCAATCTGATCAATCTTTGTGCTGTGTTGTTTGGGGGGTATTTACCAGAGGCTTCCAAGAAAAGGAAGACACTGGAGTAAAATGTCTTATCTTGGGGGAGATAACGCATTCTTTTGCAGAAAGTAGAGTAAGGTTGCCTGGAAGCACGAAAAGATGACTCAAAAGGAGGCCTGGGTGGTCAGATGTTACCTTCAGGCGCCACTGACACGACCTTTACACAGTCTTCCCGCTTTTCACACCAAAAACTAACAATTCTACGACAGTAAACAGTACATCTGCACAGAAGGACTAGAAACCCACCTTTTGTTTTATGTCTGAACTTGTCCGTCAAGTTTTTCCAGAACAGATCGAGTCGTTAGTGTCTGTCTCCAGAGATCACCTGCGCTCTTCGAACAAAAAAATAAAATAAAAACAACAAGAAAACAACCAAACGGATTGTTTTCCCTCCAGGGTGGTGGTGGAAGAGGCTCACTTCAAGCCTCTCTTTATTTCTTTTTCTGCGCCCCAGAAAGTTGAGCAGCGCGGTGGACTTCAGTCTCCGTCACCTGCTAAGGCGCTCGCCCTCTTACTTCCGGTACTTTGATCAGTCGCTACCTGCGCGCGGAGCTCCGCCGAGGCGCAGAAAGGGCGCGGCACGAAGTCGCTCACAACACCGGCTGGTTCTGAGCGGAGCAGCCTGCAGCTCTGCCAACCTGAGAGCTCTGGACCCGCCTTCACTTCACTTACCCCCCGTGTGGACTTCTGAGAGGAGGAGCTACAAACTCAATGCAATTTAGGTAAAAATAACGAAAGTACGAGGTGAATTATGATCAAAATTAGCCAAGGAAGCAGAGACATTATACTGTATATTAACATTTCTGTTTTTAGGACTTAAAACAACAACAACAACAACAACAAAAAAAAAACTCTTTATTCCTTAGTACGGTTTTTTCCCAGCATGCTCTTTTTTTTCTCCCCTTTTTGAATTTACAGAGTTCACTGCTCTATAGAGCAGTAAACTCTAGAGTCAAATGCTTGCAACTCAAAGAAATGAATCGTTGGCTTAACATTTTTTTTCTTTTCAACAGTTTCCACATAATTGTATTTTGTTAATTAAAAGCAAAAAAAGATATACAGTAGTAATCTGATTTTATACATGGAGCTTTAGTCTTAATATTACGAGAATAAAGTCCAAAGAATAAATACTTTTTTTCTTCTTTTTTTTTTTTTTTTCCCCTCACGAGTCGGATCCACGACGCAACCTGTAAACAGAGTTGCATTTGGGCCCAAAAAATCTGATCCGACCCGACCCTAGCCCGCAGTAGTAATTTCCGAACCCCTCCTAACCCGACAAATTAACAGTAATTACAGGTCCGAACCCGGAAAAAAAAAAAAAAAAACATAGTTATTAATAGTCGGGGGGATGCGTAGCTGAATTAAGGTGGCAGAAGATTTGGAGCTGAGAGGTGTTTGTCCTTTCATGGCCATAAAAAAAAGCATTTAAACCCGTTTCTGACTGCATTCTTCTGAATTACTGACACACACGTCTGCTTTGGGATCTCACCTGTTTGGGTCATCGGCCGCGCGCGTCTGCTGAGTGCAGCGGCTGAATGAACGTCCGTTTGGGCGATGGATTGCTTCCTGGCAGTATAGTCCCATCTGAAGTTTAACTGAACTTTTTACTTCTTTCAAGGCCGGTTCGCTCACAGTGAAATGGCCGCGTGCGTATGGTGGTTGTATGGCAGGCCATGTTATCATATAATTGGATCGCGGCTGATCCTGACTCAATTAAAAGCCCGAGAACTGTCCGGCCTACCCATTAATCACATTATAACGGCCCGGCCAAGCCCTAATCCGGGTCGGCCTGGGCCTGGGCCGGGTTTCGGGTTCGGGTTAGAAATGACAGCTCTACCTGTCAATCAATCCAATTCGAAGCTAAATGATTCATAATATTATCCAAACCCTGACACAGGGTTTACCAGGTTTTAACTGTGATAAAATGAAGAATGTTTGTTAAACTTCATTGTTACTGATGCTCGTGCTCAAAACGTGTTTCATTAATGCCACCTGCTGTTGTGTTTTTGCATGCTGCTTCTGGGATGAATATACGTGACGTCATTACGTCATGACTTTCGTTTTTGTTTCCGTTTGAAAACAGTGCTCAGTGAGAGAAACTGTGTAATCTGTTAGCACATCAGATTATTATCAACATCAGGACTTTGAACCTGCTTACAGTAAGGTGTTACACTCCAGCTCTCTGCAGGTAAGGAGCATTTAGCTTCGGATTGGTCATTTGCTGACACGCCTACTGGATTGATTGACAGGTCGTGTTGTAGATCCGACTCATGGGAAAAATATATATTAACGACAGCTGTAAAAGAAAAAAAGTCATACGACTTTATTCTCGTAATTCTACGATTTTATTCTCATAATTTTATGGCTTTTAATTTTTTTCTTAACGTGGCAATGTATTTTTTTAAGCGCAGCCCTAAAGCTCCATCATTAAAAAATGCTTTTGATACATTTTTAAATTCATTTAAAAAAATTCTAGTTAAGTGAACTAAATTCAAGTTTGTCAACAGGTTCCACACAAATGAATTAAGTAGGTCTAAGTCATTTTCTTATCTTCTTTATTTAACACCAGAGATCTTGAACACAACATTATTTTAACAGTCGCAAGAACATTGCCAAATAAACTTTTACTCTCAAGTGTCTCATATTTGGACAAGCAAGGTCAAAGAAATACAATCTGAAAGGACAATTCATGTTGTTTATACTTTGAATTGGTCTTTCAGATTGTATTTCTCTGACCATGAAACAGTACTCTGCAAGACAGAGGAAAACAACCATGGAAGAGATTCTTTAAATTTGGTTACAGTGTTTTCTGATAAACACCTGCTACAATGAAATTTACTCTCAGTGTATTTAATGTAAACTCAAATATAATTTAAAAATGGTCAGACAGGACTTTGAGGAAATATTACTAATTTATTCATCTCTATGCCATAAGTCAAAACCAGATGAAGAGTGTGATGATGAGAATGAGTAGTAAAACCAGTTGACTATTAATTTTTCAAAGGCTATGCTTGTGCTATCACTTTCACTATCTACATGAATATTGAAATCACCCATTATTATGACTTTATCAGTAAGTCAGTTAAGAATTCAGACAAAAACTGAGCACAGGAGCATGGTGGACAATATATAACAACTAGTGAGAGTGGACTTTCCGTTTTCCATTTTGGATGGGGACAACTTAGAGACAGTGACTCAAAAGTATTACAGTATAACTAATAATTGGTTTAGTATTATTAATAGTTCTGACTAAAAAGTAAAAGCTACCTCTCCACTTCGACCTGTTGTTTTAGGATCATGAAAATTTAAATAGTTAGATGGAGTGGATTCATTTATACTAACAAAATTGTCCTGTTGTAGCCAGGTTACTGTCAGACAGAATAAATCAGTATGATGATCAGTTATCAGGTCATTAACTACGGTAACAGGGATTTAGAGGAAAGAGATCTTTAATACATTTATTGATTTTATTATTTTTGGTTCTGCTGGAGGTTTCGTCCTCGTGAGGGAGTTTTTCCTTTCCACTGTTGCCCATGTGCTTGCTTAGGATGAAAGACTGTGATGAAGTGAAATATCAAAGTAATCTGTTGGCTCCAGTTAAATAATGTTATTAACTGACTATATATATGAATGTTTCTGCACAGTGCCCTGAGATGACTTCTGTTGTGATTTGGCATTAAACAAACTGAAATGAATTTTCCTTTTATTTTTGTTGCATAATTTGTTTTAATGGCTCATTTCTCCGTTATTATACTCTGGGGCAGTCATTCTCAACTTGTGGGTCGTGGTCCAAAACTAGGTCTTGACCCTGTGCAAAACAATTGTTTGAAAAATAAAATAAAATCAGTGTTCTCATTGTTGTGTCAGCCTTATAGTTAGTGGTTTAAAACTGACTAAAACATTTGACCGATGCTGACAAAATGAGTCACAATTAAAGTTTAAAAAAATGTTTTAATTGAGTTATTATTTTGAAATGCTCAATCTCAAAAGCTTTAAAATGGTAGGTAGTTTGTTGAAATTTGGTGAATTATCGCCTGACTAGCAAATTCCACCAAGGAAAGTATGGCCAGGATTCGATCCAGCAACCTTCTCGCTGAGAGGCAACAGCAACTGAGCCACAGCATCATACTGTAAAATAAATTTTAAATGTATATAATCTGGACATTTGCGAGAAAAACGTTTCTTTAGGCAGACCTAGCTGTGTTTTAATTAGATTACAATTACGTGTGTTTCCACTGAAAGGCACTTAAAGGGTTTTTTGCCCCCTACCATTCAGTTTTACATAATGTTTATGACAGCATTTAACAAAAATTTGTTTTCATTTTGTGGGCTTATTTTGTGCAGCAAAAAAAATAAATAAAAAAAAAATCTTCCCCATGTGGAAATGTTAAAACACAGCTTTTCTTTATTTTTTCTTTCACCATTTGTACGTCATCCACCATCACAACGCTGTTTCTTCCAGTGACGTTAGTGAAAAGTGCACACCAAACAAAAGCTCAGGAGGGATAATACTATCTGGTGGGCAGCAAATTTATAGGAGAGAACATCCCACCCCCTCCTGATTACTTCATATGCTAACATGAATGGCTTATCTGGAGGGGTCTGAGCGGTCCAGGATAAGAAGCCAGAATTGATTTAGATTACTCTAAAAACCTAAAAGAAGATATCAAGAGAAAAACAGAGTGAATACAATGTTTAAGGGTTCAAGCCTTTATCTGGGTGACTCAGCCATAAAAGCTTTGTGGGACAGCTTACTGGTACTTTTTGTAAGAACTACATGGAGAACGATGAATCAGGAAGAAAAAAAAAAAAAAATCCAAGACAAAAGTAGTCTTGGCATTCCAATCCACAGAATTTTAATTCCAACCAGGGGCATTTCTAGAATCTGACATTTAGGGGGTGCTTAGCCCCCCAGTGCTGACAATGGCTCTTGGTTTGTGGTGGCCATTGGTGTCAGAAGCATTTATAATGTAGGGGGACCACTGATGTGGGGTCTGGGGGGTCCTCCCCCAGAAATGTTTTAATAAAGTAGATGCCATTTCCTGCATTCTGGTATATTTTAACAGGTTGTTAAACATCTATGTTTACCTACCAGTACATAAACACTTGATTCAGTAACTATTTTAAAGTTAATGACACAACAAGTAGCACTAAGCTAGCGGTGCGCAACACAGACGCGCTAGCTAAGATGCTACAGATGTAGCGCTCTGCTTTGCATTACACAACCTAATAAAAGCTTTGTACAAAATCAGTTTAGTGTTAACTGATCATAACAAACAAAGATTAACCTTATGAAACCAGAAGTTGCAACATATTTCTACATACAAAACACACAAAACTATGCCCAACTAGCTTTAAGCATTAACCTTTAATTTAACCATTAAGCATAACTACCGCTACACTGGTATATTCAGCTGCTCATGAGGTCGGCCACAGGGCTTTATCATCTTTTACATTTTTCCAGACTCAGTTTAGGTTTTGGAAAATGGAATAAACTGTGATATTCAACTAAACTGCTCAGGGGGGGCACAGTTTCTGAAAGCCAGCAGCTCAGGGGCCAGACATCCAGCAGTTAAAGTCATGATGTAAATAAACCAAGTATTACAATGATCTGTTTACCTTTTAAATTTGTTTTATTTGTGGCATTGAATCATTAATGCAATAATCATAACCCAAAACCCAGAACAGCCCCCCAAAAAGAAAAATGTATATATTATTATTATTATTTACTTTATTTTTCAGGGGTGCCAAGTTAAAATTTGGGGGTGCTTAAGAACTCCCCAAAAAGAGGCTAAAATCACCACTGTCCAACTGTTCAAGAAGTTAGTCAAGAGTCAGTGTAAATTTGTATATTTCTTATGTGAGAAGCAGTTCAAGTTGGTTGAACACATTAACAAATTCATGAACTTCATATTGAAAAACACCCTTACAGTTTTTAAAGAAACCATACATGAAGTTAAATCATTTGACCTTCATCTTTTCTTGTCTTTTACTGACTCATCCTTGTTGTATCAGATCAAATTATTTAGAAAGTTGTTTGTGGGTTCTGAAAATTGTGATTTAACATGAATGATTTCACTGGATCTTAGTCAGATTTACCTCACAAGAGAGATCACTATCAAAAACAGTTTATTTTGGAACACTGCCTCAGTGTTACCGGTACATACACCTCCAGCAATAACGACGTCATCGGGCTCAGGTTTGTGACACAAATTACAGCACAGTTTGTCTTCTAAACAGCAAAATCCGGATATGTTACCTGCGAGAGAACGTGTTTCAGCAAGAAGAGCCAAGCAGGTTTTTAGCCTTATTTTCCTGTTTCTCTGTCACTGTTTAGGAACAGACCCGTATCTTAAGTTCATCTGTTTGCACTTGGGAGTATTGCAATAAACTTAATGGGACTCAAGGCCAAACAAAGTTGCAAGCAAATGACTCATAATGAAAAGGCTTGGAAAATAAAAATGAAGAAAGTTGGAAATAACATCGATAGCAGTGCAGACAGAAGTACTGAGACCATTAAAAAACAATTCTTTCCTGTTCGCAGACAAAACTGACACCAGTCAGCTTCCCAGAGGTGACACTTATGGTCACTGTGATAATAAAACTGCCTCTAAATTCATTCAGTGCCTGACAAGAACAATATATTATTGGATTTAGGACATAAAATGATACATTCTTGCTCCAGGAATCATATCTCACAGCAGTTTACCTCAAGAGTGAACATTAAGCTGCTGTACGAGAACAGAGGTTCATCTTCCAAGTTTCAACAATGTCAATTAAATTTTGATTTACATTACTCAGCAAAAGATTATCGCAATAGTTTATGGCTTTGAGCTGAAAGGCCACAGCTTTTAAACTAGACATTTTATCACAAGATCAAAACTATTAAATAAAAATCTGTAATATTGGCTCATGGATGTTGGGAAAATACCTGCCATGAGTTTGAAGCAACTTAAATTTTTATGCACATTAGTTTTCCATCTTGCTTTAGAAACGGTTAAGATCAGGGCTTAACATTTGAGCTGGATCCTGCCAGAACAAGATCCAGGAACTCTTATTTTGACAGGGTGCTTTCCGGTATCTGTTTGCTTGGATCCGGTAACTCTCAGGCTTTCTAATAATAAAGTTATGAACAAGTATGACTGTCTTGAACAAATAAAACTTATATTGAATATATGAACTGAAACTAATTACATAAACACTCATTTTAAACACAACAGCCACTTACGAGCATACGAGCTGCCCCTTCAAGTAGCACTTCCACTTATACCCTTAAAAAAAATCTCTGACCCCAAAAGAGTGGTGGGGGGGAGTGCCGAGCTAACCAGGCAGTCATACATGGGAAGGAGCCCAGACGGAGGAGGCGCCTGGAGGTTTCACATGGGGAGTCGGACAACAACGAGCATGGACAGTGTCGGGCTTGAAACCATCAAGTTGTGTGTGTGTGTGTGTGTGTGTGTGTGTGTGTGTGTGTGTGTGTGTGTGTGTGTGTGTGTGTGGGTGTGTGTGTGTGTGTGTGTGTGTGTGTGTGTGTGTGTGGTGGGGGGAGTAGGATGCTTGACAAAAGCAGAGTGTTTACAAATGTAGGTAAATGTAGATGTTTAACAACCCGTTAAAATCCAGCAAAATGCAGGAAATTGCATCTACTTTATTAGAAAC
>JARVLU010000646.1:17027660-17046655 GCA_031762415.1 Simpsonichthys santanae
CTATTTATAAGACTGAGCTGAATACAGCATCTCAGACTGAGGAAGTCTTTCGGACGAAAGACGAAACGTTTCTACATATTTTTTTTTTTTTTGCCTTGTTTTGTTTTGTTTTTTGAATGTCCAGAGGACCAGACTTAGCTTTTTTAGAGTCACTGAATTGTTTTCCCACGTTTTAGACAAGTCTTGGACAAAGTTTGTAGCTTTGGATCAAGCAACCCTTCAGGAGAAAAACTGAACTTTCTATTGCAGCAGTTATTTTGAGCTGCTTTAAAATTATGAAAGAAACATTTGTGCAGTTTGTATTGCCATAATAATCTGAATGTAAAGAGTACTCCAAAGTTTGAGGTGGACCGTAGACTTCTCAGAGTAGCAGCGAGGACGAGGTCAGATCCTGTAGGTTGTACGTCTTGGTGTGCTTGACCTTCTTAACATCGCTTCCATCTTAATATTAGTCGTATCTGCAGCCGTCTATGGTAAGAATTCACCCGTTTCTGTGTTTTTAACATTATTCCTAACACTGCAACATTCATTAGCTCCTATCTGCATAAACCTCAATTTAAGTTCGACCGTGGGTAATGCAGGAGGCAGCATTTGACAACAAGGAAGAATGTGTTGAATCAAAAAGACACAAGCTCTTGTTTTATTTTCTGTTGTTTGAAACTGAAACGATAAGGCAACAACAAGATATTCTGACTTTGTCACTATACTAGTCCCTTCACACGTCTGCCGAGCGAAGCAACAATACTCCTGAGGCACTGTTAAAAGAATTTTCAGCATCGACTGTCTGCACTGGATTTAGCCAAGAAGGATTGAAAGCAATGCTTTGAAATCACATATCAGACACATATAAGTGTCAGTTAAATGCCATATCTGATGCGTCTCCTTGAGCTCAGAGACGGCAGAGTTAGACGCCACAGAAGAGTGAACGAGACGAGGAACTTTGATTGTCATGACGCTGAAGCAACGCTCCTACAGCTGCTCTGTCAATATTTCACACACACAAGCAGATATGTGTTTTTTCTATAATATATACCGTATTTTTTAGTGTATGAGTCGCTCCGGAGTATAAGTAGCATCAGTCAGAAAAAGCATCATGAAGAGGGAAAAAACATGTATAATTCGCTTTGGCGTATAAAGTCGCATTTATTACACGTCACCGCTGACCCGTCGTGTTTATTCTCCGTTTATTTAATGGTCAAAACAGCTTCATTCTGCCTGGGTGGTGCGGCGTCATCCATCCATCCATCCAACCAACCAACCATCCATCCGTCTATCGTGGTTGGAGCCGCTAGCTCTCCAGCATTCTCCGCCTGAATCAGCTGAGTGAAGCGAGCGTGCACGGGAGGACTCGCTGTTGCAGTTCTTAGAAATTTAAAGTGTCAGTCAAAAATTGCGTTATGAATATGGAAAAAAAAAAACATATGTCACAGAACTGACAAATCTATGCAAAAAACTGTGACTTATATGTCAGAAAATATGGTATGTACATATACATATACAGTATATTTATATACTGTATATATATATTTACGTACACACACACACAGTATATGTGTGTGGTTAAGCGTCTCATTGCAGCCCCCCCCCCCCCCCCCCCCAGTCCTTCACACTTTTCTCTCATCTTTTCCTGCACTCTTCCCGTCTCTTCATCCTGTGTCTCTGATGAATAAAACTGTGATGATTCACCTTGTGAATCAGACACACATTTCAAGGTTTCAGCCCACATGTCTCACGTCCCCGTGGCCCCCAACCCATACCCCCACCCTCTGTACTGCTCATTCCCTGTCTCATTGTCTGTCTCATCCAAGTTGCAGGCAAGATTTCTGTCTTCTGCCCATCAGAAGAGACAAAAACACAAGAGGCAGTGTTGGACAGTCTCCACGTTCAGCACTGCTCTGGTTTTTATTTGTATTTGTTCTTGTTGTTGTTTGTTTCTTTGCCTGCTGGTTGTAAAGCTGCTACTAAGCCAAATAGAACCGATAATTCAGAGTTAAAAATACGTTCCTTCCCCAGCTCTTTGTTGACCGTTTGCAGCATGTGCTCCCAGTTGGTATTTGCAATTATTTATTTTTCATAATCTTCTTAGGAGGGTATTGATGTGGCTGTTTTTTTTTTTTTTTGTTGTTGTTTTTTTTTTTTTTTTTTGCGTCAGCCCGCTGCTGACTCCGGTTTTAAATAACGCCCACGATCTCAGTTCACAGCCACCGCTCGTCACCACTGGACGGCCTTATCAGAGCTGTTTGTGCTGTTTCACACACACTTAGAGATACAGTCACACGTGCACACAGTAATGACGTACATTCAGTGACATTGTCAGCAAAGGTGATAAAAAAGTGCACACTGATCCAACGTCAGCAAGGACGTATACCGGTTCTCAAAAAAAAAAAAAAAAAAAAAAAACTAAAATGGAGCGTGTTTCATCTTCTGTCAATAAGTGCGACTGGACTGATTTGGTTTGTGTTCACAGGTTTGGTGGCATTTCGGCAGCACCTCCAAAACTTGGCAAGGACCAAAGGCATCTTGGAGCTAAACAAAGTCCAGATGCTGGTAGAGCAGATGGGCTCTGGAGAAGGGACCACCGGGGGGCCCGTGGGACCACAGCACCACTTGCACAACCTGCTGGAGGTCAGTCTGCAGCATGGCACAAACACACACTCTGATGTCCAGTTCCTCCACAAACACTTCAGTCCTGATTTCATATTGGACAATAAAAAAATAAAATAAAAAATGCACACGAGCACCCAGGCTGTTGTGTAACCCTGAAGAGGCAGCCAACTGTGGCTTGTTTACTGTCTCCTGTCCCCCTGGAGCTCAGAGCCGGGACCAAAATGAATGCAGCCATTGTTGAAATCAGTCAGACTTGCCCATAGTAAGTACTAGAACTACAGTCACACAACAAGACGCACAACATGCAGGGAGCTATGTGAGGACATCGCTGGTGCTTTCCTGTAAACAAAAAAATGAATTAGCACAAACAAGATCCTCCTGTTTTCTTTTTTGTCCTTGTTTGTTTGTTTTTAATTTTTGTATCCATCTCATAATGAAATAAAGATGCTCTTAGTTGGTTATGATGCTTGAAGCACCATCAGCCTTTTAATTAGCTTTCACTCCATTTACCTAATGTGAAATCCCTCCGGTGCACTCCGTTTAGAGGAGAGGCTGATCAGTCGCACGAGCTTTCAGGCAGGAGGACGCGGAGATAATTCATCCAGACTACATGAAACCCCAAAACCTTGACGCAGCTTTATTAACTAGCATGGAGGAGGGGAAATCTGTGATGTGAGCTCATTTTGTCACAACGTTCTTTGTTTTTAATTAAAGGGCGAGGCTTGCAAGCAGCAGGAGGGCCTAGCTTTATACCAAGGCGAGCCACAGCCGCCTCTCCTGTCCCGCAGACAGAGTTTGGAAACACAGTACCTCACTCACAGACTACAGGTACAGTCACCAGCACTCATTCTGGTCAGATTACTGCTTTACAACAGCAGAGATGCAGGTTGAAGATGATTGTGAAGGTAATTATTAGTCCCGATGTCTCTTTTGTCCTGAAGGCCAACATCTTGGCTAACAGTCCTGCTAGCTGTCAGCTGTTCTGTAAGGAGACTCCTCGAAGTTTAGAGCAGCAACTGCAGGAACACAGGTACGGTCATTGACTCTGCAAGTCTCCTCTGCACACAAGTGTTACCTTCTTATTGTCTTCTTTTTTAAATTCAGCTGTTTTATTTGTTTATTTTAAATTTGTATTGGAGAATCCAACCTTTTAAATAGTTCAGGGATGAAACTAGCTACATCCAGACGATCAGCCTGAAGCTTCATTTAGTTTGCATCATTCAGTCCATGCTGCTGTTTAGTTGATTTTATGTTTGCAGAATCTTATTTATTTGGCGTCCATTGCTGTGCAAAAGTCTTGAGCCACTCATTTTTTCTATATATTGCTTCCAAGGAGCCAGACTTTATTGTAACCTGTAACGAGATCTTGATCAATAGTTCATCAAGTTTACTGAAGGTCTTTCTAATTTTTGTATAGACCTTGGCTGCCTTTTCACCTTTTTTCAGTCCAGCACCTGACTGTTTTCCATTTTCAGAGGAAGGTTTTTTGTTTGTTAATCCACTAAACTCTGACCTATAAAAACTTGTGCCTGTGTTGTGTCAACACACAACTACCGTACATGGCAAAAATAAAAGTTTTAAAAGGAATCTTCAGTCACTTCTAAAAATATGCCACAAAGACACAACTGGCTCCAATTCTTTTACTTTAACTTTCAAACAAACCTGTTACCAACAACAACAGAGTTTAATAAAAATAAACATATTTTAGCACCTATAAAATTAGCCCCAAAGAGCCATTAGCTGAAAACTTGTCATACAGTAAATTAATGCAGGTTTCTGGTTTTGTTTAGACTTTTTTTTTGGGGGGTGGGGGGGTGTTCAATCTTAAAAACTTGACTTCCAGATGCCGTTCACCTATAGGGATAGTTTGGATAGATGGGTGATGGATAGATGTTGGATAGATGAATGGATGGATGGACATATGATGGATGGATGGATGGATGTTGTATAGATGTTGGGTAGATGTTGGATGGATAGATAGATAATGGAGGGATGGATGAAAAGATGATGGATGGATGGATGGATGGATATTGAATGGATGGATGGATGTTGAATGGATGGATGGATGGATGGATGTTGAATGGATGGATGGATGGATGGATGTTGGATACATGTTGAGTAGATGATGGATGGATGGATGGATGGATGGATGGATGGATGGATCGATAGATAATTGGAAGTGGATGGATGGATGGATGGATGGATTGATGGATGGATGGATCGATAGATAATTGGAAGTGGATGGATGGATGGATGGATGGATGGATCGATAGATAATTGGAAGTGGATGGATGGATGGATAGATAATTGGAAGTGGATGGATGGATGGATGAATGGAAGTGGATGGATGGATGGATGAATGGAAGCATTGAATCATTGAAGCCCTGGGTGTTCCACATAGCAAACCTCAACATCACTCATCCTTTATTAATATTCAATCAATCTATAGAATTTATTATTTTTTTGCAGTGTGCCTACATAAATAAATAAACAGTATAATTAGATATTTTCACAAGTTTACTGCAGGATCTCTTGTCACTTTTTTTTCCCCACTTTAAAGCTTTACCCACTTAATTCCCATATTGTTCACAAACAGTGGATTAGAGGATGATTGATATTTAAGTTGAGGGCGTTCCAAACAAAGCTCACGTAACGCAGACATGTTTGACAGTGATGTCACGAAACGAAGGAACAGGAGGCTGAAGAACGAGCGACATGTTTCAGGCGGTTCGGCGTTCTGTAAAGGTTGTTGAGGTTGGCTTGTAGTTTTGGATTTTTGAAGACGTTTTACTTTTGCATAGAAAGTTTGTAAAAGACCAGATCCCAAAAAAATGTTTTTCTGCCTCTGTGAAGTAAGTGTTTTTTGTTTTCATTCTTACGTGCTGCTGTGTGCAGCCGTAAGCTAAGCTATAAGCAGCTGCAGCTGATGGCTTTATATTTAACAGGTAATAAAAGAGTGAAGTCAGTCGTCTCATAAAATCCAGAGACTCGTGTAGACTGAAAGAGGTCAGGAAGGAAACTTGTTTAATCCAAATACGTACAGATTAATTTTAGCTTTGTGATGCTTCGTTTTAATATTTATTTCACCCTCCTCTTTTCCCTCAAATCTGTTCAGACTTTTTAACACAACACTTAAAACACATTTTATCATCAGTCAGTTCTTGGTTAATCATTAAAAAGCCACTGCCGTTGTTTATTTCCTGTTCGTCTTTTAATTGCTTTTCATGGTAGAACAGTAATCTTCCAGCTGCGTCTGTGATTTTCAATATGAAGTATTTTACAGGAGGTGATAAAAAAAATGATTTAAATTACAAATTTATACGCACCTCACAGTGAACCTTGTTGATCAAGCGCTTCTTCTCAAGATGTGGAAACTAATGTTTAGATAATTTTAGACGGCACTCAAAAATACCAGCTAAAGATCTTGGAGCAACTTAAAGTGCTTGTTTTTGTATGAATACTGTATAGTGTGGATGTTTATGAAGCATTCACACTATTGTGATCCGTTTTTCAACATCTTTCTTGTTCCACAATGTTTTAACAAATCTTAAATCAAAACGTTCAGCTCTTTCAGGACAGTCCTGCAATGACTTTTGGTATTGGTGCAACTTTAGCTTTTTGACATATTTAGCCTTTTCTAACATTTTTGTCCCATAGAAAATGACTTGAGCTCATTTTAAATCCTTCAGATATTTAGCTGTGTTTACAACCTTTTACTGCTCCTTTCACATTTTGTTCTGCTTCAGCTTCCTTCTGCAAATTTAAACTTTTTTTCAGCTACTTTCAGCTGTTTTTTTTTTCAACTTTTTTGTGATCCTTTTAGATTATTTCGCTAACTGCAACAATTTTGTGCTTCTTCTAAATCATTTCTGCTAATTTCAGCTTATTATCAGTTTATTTATGCAAGTTTAGGTTGTTTCAGCTACCATTTAGCCATTTTATGCTTATTTTAGCTTTTTCAGCTATTTCCACATTTTTTGCACTCCCTTCAATTTTTTTTCAGCCTAATGTAGCAAATGTGCTCTTTCCACTCCGTTCTGGTAATTTAAGCTTTTTTCTGCCTTTTTAGCTACTTTTCAGCAGTTTTTTTTTTTTTTAATTTCCACTTTTTTCATATAATTTCCACTTTTTTGTGCTTATTTCTGCTGCTTTCAGCAAACGTGTTCTTTCTGCTTTCTTCTTCTAGTTTAAGCTTGTTCTACGTTTTCAGCTATGTTTTTAGCATTTTTAGCTAATTTCAGCTGTTTTCAGATTAATTCAAGTTTTTCGTAGCAATTTCTGCTACTTTCAGCCTAATTAAATTATTTCTACCAATTTCAGCTTGTTGTGCTCCTTTCAGCTTTTTCTGCTAGTTTCAGCTTTTTCTACTATTTCAGCTACTATTTAGCTGTTTCGTGCTAAATTTAGCTTTTTCAGCTAATTCCACTTTTTTTAAGCTCATTTCAGCTTCTTCCACTTCCTTATGGTAGTTTAAGCTTCTTTCAGACTTTTCAGCTATTTTTTAATTATTTTTTTGCTTTTTAGCTAATTTCTTAATTTTTGTTCTCATTTTTGCTTATTTAAACATAATTCTGCAAATACATGTATGTATTTTTTACTTTCTTCTGCTAACTTAGGCTTGTTCTTCCATTTCAGCTACATTTCAGCATGTTTTTAGCTAATTTCAGCTGCTTTTCAACAAGTTCTTCAGCTATAAGTATTCATACTGCCTTTTTGCAGGAAATACAATTTCTCTTTTTTTCCTTTTTTTCTTGATGGTTGTTTGCTTCTGGTCTTTTGCATTTATAATACAGTATTTCATTTAAAGGTTTTCACACAAAAAAATCTGTCAATTATGTCATATAGAAACTATAGGGCATAACATTTATTTTAAAAAGATAAAGGTGCCTTGAATATTAATGAAGTCTGTTTATTAAAGACGTCCATCCAGAGAAAAGGGGAGAAGGAAACAAACACTGGACTCTGTACTGTGCATGTTGGTGTCACCTGCCGCTGTCTGACCTCCCAGGTGCTTCCCTGCTGTTTTATTTTTCATTTTTCTTATTTTAGCAAGTGCCCTTTAACCCAAACGGTGGTTAGTAAGAGTTCATTTCTCAGTCACAATGTGAAAAAGTTGCTAAGTAAGGCCAGCTTCCCTTATATTTTTAATTTATGATGGAGGAGTTCAATCATCAACTCGCTTCAACTCGAGCGAATAACTAGTTTCAAGCCTGAAGCATTTTAAAGCTTGCAAGGTCAGCAGGTTTTTTTCCATTGAGATGTCGGAGACAAAACATTTTGACCTTGAAATCTGGTTTTGTGTCGTTAAAAGTGAACTTAATCTACTTTGCATCAAACGCAAGAGTATACATAGATACTTTTCCTCCCATTAACTCGAAATATCTGCTTCACAGTCAGTTATTTCACTTCAAGTCCAATCAATAATTATTTAACCTGAAATGTTTTATTTATTTATTTTTTGTTTATTGTGTGTCTAAAAATGGAATGAAGTCTCACTCCGCTTAAAATATGCAAGTTAAGCTTCTAAAATGTAAAATTATTGACAAAATATGCTGTGAAGTAGTGAAGATTAAATGTTTTCTGTGCAGATAAACTTGTACATCATCAAACTGTAGTATCACAAAATATCTATGTTGGTTATTAAGACATGTGTACCTTAATAACTATAAAAACTGACATTATGTTGCTTTTTTGACCAGTGAGTCAGTGAAAGAGGGATTGTGTTGAGCTTGTGAGCTTAATGGTAGAGCTCTACTTAGCTGTGTTTAATCAAAATTATTGTTTATTTAAGCTTGAAATTACTGTGATTTATTGATTTTTCAGCTACATGGTACACTGTTATAGTACTCAGTTCAAATTTTTTTTATTTATTTTATTTTATTAATTATTTTTTTTTTTGTTTTTTGTTTTGTTTTGGTATTTTAATAATGTATTAGGTGATTTGGACTTGTTCCTTTGTGCTCCGTACAGTTAAATTGTCCCAGTGGGCAAAAATAAAAAGCCATTGAACTTTCCATTCCAATAAAACCCTTTCAAAGTTTGCTTCTTGTCAACGAGCAGTTCTTTTCTCTTGCGACATCATAGAGCTGTCTTTGACAAAGACTTCATAAACTATCTGTCTTGCAGATTGGTGAACTTCTGCTCATGTTTACTTCAAATGCTCTTCTTCTACCCAGTCCTCTAATTGGCCTGTTGCCACTCAAACTAATTACCGTATTTTTTCGGACTATAAGGCACACTTTTAATTTTCTCAAAAATCAACAGTGAGCCTTATAATCAGATATGCCTAATGTATAATTCTAGTTGTGTTTACTGACCTCGTAATGATTCGATGTGGTTATTATGAACGAGTTGAATAAAGTTTGACTTATCGGACTGTTTTGTTTCGCTTAATGCGCCTTGTAGTCTGAAAAATACGGTAGTTGCAAATTGCTCTTTCAGGTTTGTTGTTGTTGTTGTTTCACCTTAAATATTTGATATGTATACTGTTCATTTGTGAATAAATACTGGATTTTTGAGGTTCACAAATCATTTCGTTCCATTTTAGTTTCCATTTTACGTACTGTCCCAACTTGTTTTGTGAATTGGCGTTGTAAGGTATAATCGTGCTGTGCATAACATGACAATTGGTAAAAAGTTTTCTAAGGGACTCATCAGATCCCATTCACTTTATTTCTAAATGTGACAAAACACTATTAATAAATCTATTGTTTTGGTAGCCAGAGCTCTTACATAGTGAGAATCAGATAATAATGCACCTTTTTTTTAATTTCATCCATTTCATCCATTAACCTGAAGACCGAAGAAATGTCCTCTCTGTATATAATCGGACTGAATTCTTAGAAACCGCTCATCGTGGTTTTCTAGTAACACAGTAAATGCTCATTGTCAACAGTAAATTGCCACTTTGTGCTTTTTGCCCCCACAGATGCTGAGGATTCAGCTGCAGTGAGGGAACTGGTGGCAAATGTTCTCTACCAGGATTCACAGACGTAGGACTGTGACACATGTCATCACGCTGCTTCCTGTTTTCCCTCCAAATGTAAATATCCTGCTAATAAACACCGTCTCCCCCACATTCTGCTCGTCTTATTTGTGTTTCCTGCAGAAAGACGTTTCAGGCTTAGGTTTCTGAATTACCTGCTGCTGCCTGTAATCTCATGTCACACTGCTGCCGTCATTGCAGGTTTTTAACAAAGCAGAGGAAGGATCAAAAGCAAATGGCAACTGAGGAACTGCTGCACTGTTTAACCTGTTGTTCCTTTTCTTTCTGTGCTTTTGAGTGAGGAGCTGCACAGCCGTTGCACTGAAACATCACTGACAACCGGCTGAAAGGAGATCAAAAAGCTGCCCTCCTCCTTTTATTTCTTTTTTTTTTTTTTAATCTGGTGATTTCTCAGATTTGAAATCTATTTGTCACAACACAGCTGCTTCGTAAAGAGCCTGGCACGGCAGCAAGACGGCGGTGTTGTCTCACAGCAGAACAACGGGCGGGCGTGACGAATGGAAGGACTGAGGAAATCACCTGCTGTTCCTCGTGGGAGGATCCTGTAACCGCCTCTGTCTTTTGCATGCAATATAAATGAGATGGGTGTTTGTGATGGTGTAACCGAGAGTAAGGCTCAGGTGTCCTGGGAGCCCACGACCTCTCGTCTGCCTTGCTCTTTTGAGGCGAGCTGGACCAGGAGTCGCTTGTTTGATCCAAAATGGTTGCTCCCACTTAATAATGTGCTCCTGAAATTAGTTTAGTTTATTTATTTATCCATTTTATAATTAAAATACACAACAATAATGCATACAATAAGAAGAAACGAAAAGACAACACTTGAAAGGCAGAAAATCTTATTTTATCTGCCCCTTACTTTCCAATAAACAATTCATACAACCAACTCTTTTGAGTTCCAAAAATAATAATTTTAACCTCCTGAATCTTTTACAATTTCTAAATTGCAACTCATTTAACTTAATCATTCTTTTAAATACAACCAAGGATCCACTTTAATATCTGACTCCAATCCATTCCATAATCCAGTTCCCTGAACTATAAGAGATCTTCCCCTCAAACTAGTCCTATAAATTGACCTTATGGGGAGAAAAAAAAAACCCATAAACATCGTGTAAAAACATGATTATCACATCATCAAAGGTCATCCTCAATAATCCAGGTAATCCAACAAAGTTAAGTCAGAAACTTCATCAAACTTAGTATTTAACACATAGTGGACCAACCAGTTTGGAGATGATCAGTTGGTTTCTGGTTATTGAGCATGAACTTTGATGTTTTGAACCACTTTGCCCATAGCAGACTAGAAACCATCTTCTCACCGTCAAACTGGTTGGCCCACTCACGATGTGAGTGCTACTTAAAATACAGTACTGAGTTTGTTGTGACTCCTCGGACTGATGAAGTCTCGTGGATGAGAGATGAAACGTTGCAGCACAAAGAAACCGTCCAGAGGATCTGATTTAACTTGGTTGGATGATTATCAAGTGTTTTACACGTCCTGTTTGAGCAGCTGCTGTCACTCTACAGAACTCGAGACGATCTTCTTTTGTAATTTCTTAAATGCATTCAATTCTTTTAGTAGAGACAATAAAGCAAGACCGCAGTATGACAGGACCTCCGCCATGCTTTAATGTAGGAGGTGCACCAATATAAATGTGGGTTTTTACATCTAATTTAAATCTGTTTGATGGTATCTGATAGTTTTGTTGTTTATTGAAGACAAACATGGAAATACACTTTATTCATGACAATAAATATCACTAATTTAGGTCATCTGGACACTAAAGCATAAGTAAGTTCTATTTATAATTGTAGGTTTATATTTGTCTTTTGGGTTTTTAAACTGATAGTTTAATTTGTACAGTATCTCTAAGGTTTATTTAAATTTGGCACTTGCCATTCATTAGCAATTATTTTCCTCAGAATAATACTTTTATTCTGAAGTTAACATCCACTGTGTGATGAATACTTAAAGCCTTAAGCACTTTTTTATTGGTGTTAATAAAGGCAAGACTTTAAAAAGGGTGTGCTTCTCTTATTTGATCATAAGATAACCTTGTTAATTAATGTGATTATATCAATTATGTGCAGCTGAAGCTTGTCCTTTTCACTGGTGATGAGCACTCCTGTTCAGTGATCTCATTGTGAGGCATAAAAATGACCTTTAAGGGTCAAGTACAACCAGGCAGATGCTGCTAATTTAAATAACAGCAAATATACAGTACTAAACGCAAATTCAGGGCTGGAAACTTTCAGCCAAGCACTATCCTGTTTTTGTTCTGATCTCCAGAAAATGTCAGTCTGTTCACGATACTTCTCTGGTTTCCTCCATGAATTCTGTGTGACAGTGACATTTACTTCAATATATTCCCCAAACAGACATTATGGATGTGAAATATGTCTGACTTTTCACTTGAGCATGCCAGGCTAGTGGCCTTTTTCAACCTTGCGGGGTCATGTAGACTGATATGCAGCTATTTTAAACACATTAGGCCATTTACAGTTTTAATTTATTTCTGTCGAATATTTATTATTCCAAAATATAAATTTGGATGCTAATGTACTCTTGCAGAATTTATATTAAATAATTTTAGTTATAATAGATGGTATGTTCTTCAGTGCATACAGTATTTAGCTCTTTGCGCAATACTGTTGACATTTGTATGTCTGCTCATATTAGCTCACTGTACTTGCATTTTGCTCAGTTATAAGCCCCTCCCCCCACCCCAAAAAAAATTGAAGTTAAACTTCTTTCTATTCATTATGCAAATAGCATTATCAAAATATCAAGAACAAGTGATTTAATTGAAACTCAAAGTAATGTGATGCACATCTGCAACTGATTGTCCCTCGTTGCAGAGAAATGGGTAAATTGGAAATACCTTCCTTCCATCTGTGTTGTGAGCTTGAAAAGTTGGAAACAAAAGAGGTACCAACTTCTATTTTGATGTGTTACTATATCTAGACATAAGAAAGGAAAAGTGGGTTGCCACATCAAAATCCAAGATGGCTACCACCATAAAGTATGTATGTCTATGTGTATAAACACATGTATGTTTGTATACAAATGTTAACATACATGTAAGAGACATTAATCATGTCAGCACAAGAACAGGCCCTCAGCACAAGAGCAGTAGAGGTCGGGGTCTACCATACCAGACAAGACCCAAGATGCCCCTGAGTCCGTCCTACGCATCAGCAGGATCATGTAAGATCCAGACAGGCAAAACGTACATGGAGCGCCATAACCAAGTGACTGGAGTTATACACAGGAATACCTGAGTCAAGTATGGACTGGAGGTCCATATATGTATAAAATTTATTTATATGTGTACAAAATGATAATAATACAAATACATATATAAACTGGCCACCCCGAGCATTTGAGAAACCTGCTTTCCAATTTTTACATTTCTGAAAAGGATGGTTTCCTCAAATGTTTGGGGTGGATAAACATTAATCTATGATGGTCATGGTCACCATTGGTCACCCCCCCAGCTCCTCCATTGCGCCTGGTCGTGAATAAATTGCTCCCTTCATTTGCGAGGATCCTTCACTGCACCGCCTTGAACAAATATAACGGTACCAAGTGTCCGTGGGTGTCCTGAAAGACGCTTGATTATCATTTGATTATTATTATTATATGCACAGTGTTACTTCTAACCACTTGAATATCTTCCAGCAAAAACATTTAGGTTTACTTACACTCCTTTTTATTTCCTGTCCAGAAAAACAATCATTTCAAAAATGACAAACCTTCGCTATTTGTATCTCTCAGCGACGGGGGACATTGGTGTACTGCTTGCTCCCCGGGTGCTTATAGCTGCTCACTGCTCCACCAGGGTGTATCCCAAGTATGATGAGTTAAATGCAGAGAACCAATTTTGCCATTGTATGGAAACATACAATTAATAGATATCGCTTTTCCTTAGCTTACACATATCGCAGGAGAAATTTGATAAGTCATTGTGCTTCGAGGCCAACCAGGGGAGTCAGATTCAGCCAGGCCAAAATTGTTGATTTTTTCAGGCAGTCTTTTTTTTTTTTTCTTGTCAGCCTTGAGTCCTGCTGGTACTTTCAATCCAAAATGGCCAGATATGTGGGCATTCCACTGGTCCGTGTTTATGAGCCACCTCCAAGGTCATCTCCAACATGCTGGCGTGTCCCAGAAGCCGCACGTGGCCAGCGATTCTCACAAATCACTTCCATCTTACGGTTAAGCTCGTAAATCAGCTGCTTTTGAGGGCTCGAAGCACGAACCAAACCTTCACACAGACTCGGCAGTTTTGCCACGGCTGAAACTGCTGTCGCCGTCTTCTTTAATGGCCAATAGTATAGGAATACGCTGATGCCATAAAGCAGAAACCCTGCTATTATATAAATGTCTTTGGCGTCCTTCTGAGTCAATACAGAAAGACACTTCAGCTTAAACTTCCCACGGATCCATGACGTATCCTGCCACGTGCGTCTCAGCGAGGCATGAGGGCTCTCCAGGACCCTGTCGCTTTGTTGAAAAGATTTTATAGATTGTGTTGAAAGTCCAGCTGACCAGATCCATGACAATACTGTAGTTTTAGTTTCGGAAGATGTGTAAAATAGGAGCTCCGATACACGAGACAGAGAGCAAAATAAAGGAAGAGGGCAAGAGGCGGAAAAGCATCCGCCTTGTGCAAGAACGAGTGAGGAAACAAAACCACTTTTAATGAAAGCTTCAAAACTATTAGGTTCTGCTAGTTTACCTTAGCTTTTTTTTTCTGTGATCCAAACATAATTTACCAACATTACTACTGTTAACCAAGCTCTGTTGTTCAGGAGATCACAAGCAAAGGGGTTGAAAGGTCAACATTTACTCCATGTCTATTAAAAAAAAAACATAGCCATGGGATATTTTAATGAGTAATACTGTATACCCATTGTTAAGACCCTTTCTATTGAAGCTGACAACAGTCTGACTTGTTCAAGGCTTTGCTTCATGCTGCTTCATTTTAATACCAGTGTAGCCAAAAAAAAGTGTAGCATTTAAATTAAATATTAGACAATGTGTTTGTGGCTTCACTGACTCACCAACTGTTTCAAATAAGGGATCTTTCTACGTGAATAAATAATTAATTAATTTCATTGTGCTTGGACTTTTGAAAGGCTTTAATGGACTGAATGTGGAAGGAATTATTAAGAACCTTTCTTTTCAGTCTCCTTAAAGGTTAATGGTTCAAAAAAAAAAAAAAGTGATCAAAAACTTTGAACACTGACCGACACTTCATCCCTTTTTACATCTTACCTTTTACGAACCTCATAGTTTACATTGTAGACCTGCCGCTGCCATTAGATTTATAAATATAAATAACTCTTATGGTTTACATGTTGTCATTTTGTTTCTGCGAGGGAGTTAAAAACAACCACGAAGCTGTTCCCACAAGCCTCTAGCTGCTCCTGGTAAGAGTTCAGCGACCATAAATAGATGTTTGCTGGAAACGTCGGTCATTTAGACTCGCAGTGGTTCCCAACCCCGATCCTCGAGGAACACTACCCTGCGTATTTTAGTTGTTCCCCTGCTCCAACACACCTGATGCAGTGATTTAATTACTCCCTCAAGTTCTGCAGAAGTCTGTTTATCACCCATTCATTCAAACCAGGTGTGCCAAAGCAGGAAAGCAACTAAAACGTGCAGGATGGTGTTCCTCAAGGACCGCGTTTGGGAACCACTGATTTAGAGACAGTTGCGTTAAAGTTTATCTTTATTTATCTTTGTTTAAAACTCTTTAGGGGGAAATGTAAATTATGCTGTATGTTAAGAAGCCTGCTTTGGGATTATACTTAACAAATAGCTTTTTTGGAGAGGTATTTCTTTTGCAGCTGTTTTCCATCAAAAACAGACATATTTAGAAAACTAAGCTCTTAAGACTCAAGGCCAATGAATTTATAGTATCTGGTGTAGACCTTTTTTTTAATAATGTTTTTGTGTTATCTAGGTCATGAGCTTTACTTGGAAGATTAGAAGGAACTTGAGAGAGACGTATGGAGCAAGTTTGCTTTTTGAATTTGTTCCTCATATTTTTTATCTGACAGCTGCTCAAAGGTTTAGGAACCCTTCATTCAAAGTTCTTGTGAATGCTATTTGCAGCCAGTTATCAGTTTTTTTCTCAGTTTGGATCCTTTTTTTAACTGAAGGCTTCTAGTTGTTGATATTTTTGAGTATTCTTACATTTAATCCATTATTACAGTTTGTCTACAGGGTTTAAAACAAGTTTACACTGGGGGCTGTTAGAGTCAATGCACTCTTCTACTTGAAATGTTCTTCTGTGTGTTTGTTTTTTTAACTATATTTCAGGACACTCCCAGGTTTCTAAGCTAATATATGCTTTTATTATTTTTTGGTGTAATCCATTTTTATAATACCCTGTAAAAGGTCATATCTTTTAAAACTGGAAGTTGGAGCCAGAAGGCGAACAAGTTTGATATCCCTCCTCCTCTGTGTGATGAACTGGTGACCTGTCCTGGTGGACTCTTGCCCAATGACTGCTGGAGATAGGAACCAGTTCTCTGTGACATCTGGCACAAAAAGAAGGAAAAAGAAAACTGATGGATTGATGGACACTGTATCTTCTAATGTCACACTGCCCTATAAGTCACATCAGTCCAAATATGTCTAATAAAGTGGAAAAATACATAAATATGACACTTCGCCGTATTTGTCGCATATATAATGCGTCACCACTGAAAACCCAGAAATGTGGGCTGGTGTGCTAACAATCTAATGGCTGCCAAATGGCATTCGCAGGAGCGTGCACGGGAGAACTTTAACAAGATTAACACTTAAAAACAATTATTTGTTTGCTCGAAATTATATCAAAGGTGTGTCTCAGTCTAACTTTTCCTTTATAAATGCACTTTGAATGTCAAATCAGCTGCATTTTCGAAAGCCGACACGCTGAAACATGAACGCACAGAGGGTGACTCATGCATTTTTTTTTTAACAAGATAACCATCTAAAACAATTATTTGTTAGCTCGACTTTATAGAAAAGATGTGTCCTTTTACTCAATAAATGTACTTTAATGATCAAATCAGCTGCATTTCGTCGGGGCGGTGCAGCGAAATGAAGCTATAATTACTATAGACAGAAATTTAAATGTTTTCTGTCTTGTCGAAATAATCTTTGGAGTCTCTCACTCCCTTGAACTGTATGTTTCAGAACACACAGCATCTGATCTGATCAATATCCCTCCTAATAGAATGCACTGTGGGGTTCAGGACCGTGACTCATTTCCACTCTTACTGGACCCTGCAGGGATGCACTGTGTGCTTGGATCCCTTCAGCAGAGGGAAGTATATAGAGAGGAGGCAATGCTATTGACACAAAATGAAGGGCAAATAGATTTAGAAATCTGTTTTGTGAGGATGGGCAAAGTAAATTTCATCCATGGCAGACTTGTTGCTGTGGGAGTGAGCAGCCTGGGGCTGGAGTTTGCAGTGAGCTCATATCAAAGAGTTCAAATCCTTCTGCACACAGTGTCCCTTCACTGCAGATTGTCATGTGAAGTAGAGAAAACTGGCTGCTACATGTGCTTTTATCATTTTTCTTCACTAACTGACAATATTCTGATTTATTTTTAAGAATACTTTGACTGTTGTGTAGAAACACTGGCTAAAACAACCCTGCGTCCAAATATTTTACACATTTTCATTTCCATAAAAGAAGGTGTTTTATAGATAAGACATTAAAGCAATGATTGCTTTATTATTGTAAGTTGAAAGCACATTTATTTCTGGAGCTCTGTCTTGTAACTTAAACATTTTAGGAATTTCTTTGCAGTTAAAAGTGGTAAAATATCCGTGGCATAAAGTGTTAGTTGCTAAATGTGCATGCTTAAAGCACTGATGAACTTATTCTGTTATACTTGAATAATTTAGTCAAATACTTTGTTTAAAAGTAATGATTCCTGCATAGTTTGTGCAAAACTGGCTTTACAGATGGATGCTGGTCATAAAATTAGAATCTTGAGAAAAAGTTGATTTTTTTCAGTAATTCCATTCAAAAAGTGAAACTTGTGTATTATATTTATATACTGTAGTTCAAATGTTCAATTTTTATTGTATAATTTATTAATTTCATATGAAAACAATGACAATTTTATAGAAAAAATGAAAGGAAGCAGAAGAAAACATTTCTTATCATATCTGTTCCTTATTAAATAATCAATTCAAGCTATCAATTCAAACAATAATTTGCTTATTGTAATACAAAATGTATATAGTCTCATCAAATTACCTGTTTAGAATTAGAATCAACTTAAATATATCTATTCAACAAAATAGTTTTAATCATTTTCTTAAATATTAATATTGACTTCGCTTTTTTTACATTGTCCTCCAGACCATTCCAAAGATCAATTCCTCTTATTGTAGTATACCTACCCTTTAAACTAGTTCTATACTTAGTCTTAACAAAAATATCTATTCCCTTTAAATTATAGCAACTTTTCCTTTTCGCAAAATAGGTTTGAATGTTTGATGGTAGTGAATATTCAGAGCCTTATACATAAGTAAAAGAATTATTGTCAACTAAATCATAAAACTTAAGTAATTTCAATTGACAAAACAAAGTACCAGAAGGATGACAATAATATTACCTCATTATAATTCTTACAAAATGTTCATTTCTTTTAATGTTGATGATTATAATGACAACTAATGAAAACCCCCAAATTCAGTATCTCAGAAAATTAGAATATTGTGAAAAGGTTCAATATTGAACACACCTGGTGCCACACTAACTCAAAACACCTGCAAAGTTTCACCAGTCTAGTTCTGTAGGCTACACAATCATGAGGAAGACTGTTGACTTGACAGTTGTCCAAAAGATTATGACACCTTGCACAAGGAGGACGAGACAAAATAGGTCATTGCTAAAGAGGCTGGTTGTTCACAGAGCTCTGTGTCCAAGCACTTTAATAGAGAGGCGAAGGGAAGGAAAAGATGTATGTTACAACCCTTGAAATAAGTCTAGGAGGTGCAAAGGGCAACACAAAATTGTAAACTAAACATAAAGCTAATGACTCAAAAACAAACCAACCTGGCATTAGAATAATTTAATCAAGTAAGAGTTTGGGGTGTTACAGACAGGAGGGAAAGCCATGAACATCAAACTTTCCATCTAAACAAGAGGTTTCTTAAATAGAACTGTTCACATAAGTTATCAACAATCAACTCAGAGTTGCTAAAAATGATTTGCACAGAGTTCAGAGTCAACCACACTACACTGCTCAGAACCAAGTAGAAATGCCCAAGGAGAAAGGGGTGTGGAGCTGGATCACTGAAGCTTTTATGCAGTCCACTGATGAGGAGGAAGTGATTCCAGGTGTGCAGCATGGTGAGACAGCAT
>JARVLU010000646.1:17046755-17061792 GCA_031762415.1 Simpsonichthys santanae
ATTCCAACAAATTCAAAAAAGTTTGAGACAAAAACAACTGGACTTTATTATACTTTATTGTTTTTGTCTTGAACTGTTTTGAATTTACCATGCCCTGGATGCCTGAGAATCTTCACCAGCTTTTAATGATACAGTCGGCTTGCCATAGCCTCCCACCTTCATTCTGCTCGCTGCTTGGAACAACCGTCAAACCAGCTGCACCACAGCTCTCTGGTGAAATGCAGCTAATTTGACCACTGAACTGCATTTATGAAGTAAAAGTTCATCAAAGACACACATTTGCTATAATTTAGAGCAAACAAATAATTGTTTTAGGTGCTTTTTCTGATAAATTTAGAAGAAACGAGTAGCATTCCTTCCTTTTTTTCCCTCCCTCTCCGCACTCCCAGAGCACCGAGGCAGCGAATACTTTTGAAATACAGCTGATTTTACCGTCATAGTGCATGTATTAAGCAAATGTTAGACCAAGACACACATTTGCTATAATTTAGAGCAAACAAATAATTGTTTTTAGGTGGTTATCTTGTTAAATTTCAAAGAAATGTGGAGGCTTGTCCCTCCGCACGTGCCCGCCACTTCCATGAATCAGGTTTTGAAATACAGATGATTCTTGTTAAAGTCCTCCTGTGCACGCTCTCGCAGCCGCCATTTGGCATCCCATCAATTTTTGGCACAACACCGGCCCACATTTCTGGGTTCAGCCCACATTTCCGTGTTGTTAGCGGTGACGCGTAACAAACACGACGTGTCAGCGGTGACGCATAATAGATGCGATGTACAGTAAATGGCGAAGCGACTTTATGGATTTTTCCACTTTTTTTAGACTTATTTGGACTGATTCGACATAGGGCATTATGACGGGTACGGCGGAAAATATGGTATACAAGTACACCTTTACACACAAAATGCAGCATGACTCTCTGCACGGTCAGTAATGACTAATGACAATCAGTTACTTGGAAGCTACTCTGCAGGTTTAGGTGAAGCTAATTTGGTTCAGGCAAATATTGGCAGCCTACTGGTAATTTCTTGACATTTTGCTGCCCTTCCTTTCCCATTGTCTTTGTCTTAAACACATCACTATGATAGTGTGTCACTTAATTATTGGATTTATTTTATTTTAGTATTTTTCTTTTCATTAAAAAAAGTTTTTCTTCCCTTTTTTCTGCTCACATTTTGAGTATTTTCCATTGTGGCTCATCTTTAGAAACTAAACATATTTTTAATCGCACTGTACTCTCACAATAAGAGTGAACTAAAATAACACTTTATTATATGGTTCTTGAGCCTTCTAGCCAACAAGAAATCATTCCATTTGTTCTAAGGCATCTTTTCTTGCCATCCTCTTTCCTAAAGTGGTTTTCAAGACCGCTCCACTGCAGTCTTACCCTTTCTTTGACATGCTTGGCGCCCCAGCGCCTGCCAATAAAATAAATAGCAACAGACTTGATTATATGGGGATACACTGGGCACAAACACTGCATCCATTTAGTTTGGAGAGCCCAAATGGATAGATGGGCTCTTTTGAACGCACTGAGTCGGAGAACCAAAGCACACGAGTGTCGGCAAAAGTGGTTGGCTACGTGCGGCTGCCTCAGAGGGCCTCACATCCGTCATATATCAATCCAGACCTCTCGGTTTGCTGCTTTTGTCTGGCCTAGAGCAGACGTGATATTCCACTCCCAGCAGAGGACAGTAGCCTCTTTTAAAGAAATCTTCTGCTGGCTCAGCGTCTCCTCGAACGAAAATGAAGGTTGCTGTCCTGCTGAAGGGAAAGATTATGTTTTTACGAGGCCCACCCAAGCGTTTCACCACCAACACCACAGTGTGGGCTAGAAAAGGCCAAAGCTAGAAGGCTCACCTTTGTCCAGATTTTTTTTTTATCTCTTTTTGTCTTAAGAAATAAAAGTTCAAAACGGCAGAGGGCCTAAACAGAATAAAAGTCAATTTTTGTACAACAGGCTTTCACCCACTTCACTCCCTTCCCTAAAGTTGACCTTATTTATAAAGCAAGTGTTCAGCAACAGACAAACACTGCAGCATGCACAGAAAAACCCAAAGCACTGATTGATGATGATCATGCTAAGTTATTTATCTGTGATTGTGGATTTTATTATTTTAGTTGCTTCATTGATATTAAACATCTTTATAAATATTGAAAATGGAAACACACACTCACGTCTATGCCCATGTATTAGATTTGGAATTGGATTCATTATCCAGTGTTGATTTTATCTAACAGTTTCCTGACCTCTTCAACAGTGATGATAAATCTGAGATGTATAATAGTTTTATTTTTTTGCTATTTGTAGAAACGTCTAAAGTCAAATCTGTGAAAAGGTTTAGAAATTATATTTACTGTATCTAACTGTGAAGCACAACAACGACTCAATAACTTTTTAACCTTTGCAGATGATATTTTTGTATCCACTTAATAAAAAAGTGACTTTACGTTGAAAAAAATAGTTGACGAATTTCTGTAACCAGTTGTGGAGATCCTTCTCTCACTTCTTGTTGAGATATTACCATTTAACTAACATAGGGCTGTAGAGCTTCTTAGGGAGGATATGATGTGTAGACCAGTCTTCACATAGTCGCCACTGGTCTGCTGCTGAAGTTTGCAGTGATAAACAAGGAAATATAAAATCATGAATTTTACATAAAGTTATTAAATAAGCCTTGTGATGGACTTACGACCTGTCCAGGGTGTACCCCGCTCCTTGCACAGTGATTGCTGGACATGGGCACTGGCGACCCCGTGACCCAAAATGGAAGAAGCGGGTAAAAGATAATGGATGGATCAATCAATAGTTATCAAAACAAATGCAACACCAGAAAGGTTCTTTACTACACTCTACATTTAACAGAGCATGATTTGCATTCTGATATGAAAGACATTTAAAACGTTGCACTAGTGGAATAAGTAGGAACCAGGGAAGTTGCACTTCCTGTGAAAATGCAGATTGAATGCATATTGCTGAAGAACTTGTTGAAAACAGCTGAAATGAGCTGAAAACTGAAACTGAAGAACAAACCTAAGTTAGCAGAAGAAAGCAGAAAGAACACTTTTGCAAAATTACATTTAAATAAGCAGAAATTATCACAAATAAGTAGGCAATTACCGGTAGCTAAAAAAGCTGAAAAGTACCCGAAAAGGCAGAAAAAAGCTTAAATTACCAAAAGGAAGTGGATGGAGCTGAAATTAGCTATATATAAAAAAAATAAATAAATAAAATAAAGGTGGAATTAGTTGAAAATGTTAAATTTAGCACAAAACATTAAAAAGTAGCTGAAATTAGCAGAAAGAATTGAATTAGACTGAACGTAGCAGAAATTACCAAATATAACAAGAATTTATCTGAAAACAGCTGAAATTAGCTGAAAATCTAAAATGCTAAAAAAAAAGGTAGCTGAAAAGGTAAAACAATCTTAAATTAGCAGAAGAAAGCAGAAATAACGTGTTTACCCAGTTCGACTGAAAGAAGCAGAAATGAGCACTAAAAAGAGGATATTATCTGAAAAAACTGAAATGAACAAAAACAGCTGAAAAGTAGCTAAAACTTTCTAAAACAAAAACCTAAAATTTATCAGAAGGAAGTGGAGAGCACAACATTTTGCTGATTTAGGCTGGAAAAAAGTTTAAATGAGTGCAAAAAATTTGAAATTAGCCAAAAAAGCTAAAATTAGCATAAAACAGTTAAATAGCTGAAATTTCAGAAAAAAATTAAACTTGCAGAAATTAGCTGAAAGGTGCATAGCAAGCTGAAATTAGCAGAAAGAAGTTAGGAGCACAAACATCTTCTCGTTAGCAGAAAAAATCTGAAAGGAACACAAAACAGCTGAAAGTAGCTGGAAAAAAGTTTAAATCTGCACAGGGAAGCTGAAATAAGCTGAACCAGAACAAAATGTGAAAGGAGCAGTAAAAGGTTGTAAACTGATCTAAAGATTTGAAGGATGTAAAATGAGCTCAATTCATTTTCTAGGAGAAAAAAATGTCAGAAAAGGCTAAATATTAAAAAAAAAAAAAAGTAAAGGTGACCAATACCAAAATTCATAGCAGGATTGTGTTGAAAGAGCTGAATGTTCTGATATAGGATTTGTGATGTCATGGATCGTACTGACAAACTCTTCGTTTCTTTCCTTTAACGTTCCCCAACTACCTTTTCATGCTTTATCACTCTCCATCTGTTCCACTCCTCTCCCCTTCATCCACCATTGATTCTCCATCCTTCATCTGCCTTCACCCACCTTTTCCACTCCAGTCACCCGCCACAGTTAAAGGACCAGGGTGGTCCTGGCGGCCCTCAGCAAGCTCTGTCTCCAGCTCAGTTACCCGAAGAGGCCGAGTGTCTGACGGTGCCCAAATACAAGAGGGACCTGGTGCAAAAGCTGAAGGTCCTGCGACAAGAACTTTCACAGCAACAACCCCAGGCTGGCCACTGTCGCATTGAAGTCAGCCGGGAGGAGATCTTTGAGGTAAAAACACATGTAATGACAAAATAGCACTGTGTCAGTATTCTAAAAGCCTTAACGATCTGCATTGCCTTTCTACCTTCACAATAAGTTGTAGTGTACCTGAACTTTAAAATAATTAGACTAAAGGAAAAAAGTGTATAGTTTGTATTTATTTTTGTGATGGGGTTTTATTTAGTTTAAACAATAAAAGAAAAAGTGGACACATACAAATTAATTCCTCTATATAATCAAGATGAGCTTTTAATCTTGCCCCAAAGGGGAAAACTGCACAAATGTGTAACTTATGCATAAATATTTTATTTAAAACATCATGTTTTGTTATGCACAGTTTAAATACAGGGTTTTGATTTTAAAGAAGGTGCTTATTTTTTTAACAAAAAAAAAATTATGATGGGCTGCAGACGCAGCTCAGAACCGGCACCTCGAGCTGTTCTTGTGATTTCCAGAGCGAAGCAGGAACAGAGTGGCCTTCACAGCACCTTAGGCCTACGTCTCAGTTTTTAAAATTCTTTTTCAGACTCTTCTCTGTCTTGCAGTCGTTTGTTCGACTGAGGCAAAGGCATTCTTTATGCGTGATTTCAGCAGCTAAAGCAATAGGGGAGAGGTAGGCGGAGCGGGCGAAGAGAGGAGTGAAGCTGCAGTCACAGGAATCTGTGGCCAGACATCACAACAAGCTACGAGAGACATGACTTCACCCCAGTTTGACATGACAGATGGAGGAAGTCAGACTTTCGAAACAAGTCTGCAGATCCTCTTGTGGATTTTGTGCAGTGGTGCAGTTTAATGACATAAAATGGCTTTTCTGGTATTTTACAGTGTAGGCTCGCAGAACAGTCCTCTTTTATTTCTTAAATCACTTTATTTTTATAAACAATAATGTTTTTTCCCCTTTCTCTCTTCAAATACAATAATTCAATCAGCAACCATAGTTTATTGGCAATGCTTTTATTTTTTAAAGCTGAAACTTGTTTCCTGTGCCGTTTGTCTTGTACCTTCAGACACAATATAATTTAGAAGATATTCAAAATATATTTTTATCATCATCATAGATCAATTTTTTTTTTCTTATAAAACCCTTAATGCAGCAGGAACTGTTTATCTTGGTTGGTTTCAGAGTCACTGAATGTAAGAGAAGAGAGACAGAGAAGAACCACTGGTAAATGCCATAAAACCACTGGTTATACTGGTAAACCAATTTAAAACTGATGGATCAGTTTACTATAAAAACTACATTTTTTTTTTAGCTTTTAGTTGGTTTATAAAGTTATACAATTGGTATTTGGTATTTATCTATCTGAAGTTGTAGATGTTTACTGCAGCTGATAAGCTAACAGATTTTTTTTATTTTTTTATCAAGTCTTTGCTTGTATTACTGCTGTTGGAATTATTTTTAAAATATATTAAAAAAATTGGTATGGACAATTTAATATGCACATTTAAGCTTATATTGCTATCTGTGAAATACTTATTTATACAAATTCATACTACTTGCACCGTTATATTCTACCTTGTTTTTTTGGACCTTGTAAATATTATATTTCTTTTTCACTTGTTGGCACTTTATCTTGTACCCTTACTGCATGTTTTAGTATTTCTCGTTTGTTTTGTTTTTTGCGAGTCGAATCAGTTCTTCTCATCCTGAACATTGCATTGACATGTTAACCTGTAATGACAAACAACATTTTAAGAACTTTTAAAAATTCTTAGGAAAAAACAGGGTTGTAAAGCACTAAATTTGTAGTTAAGTGTCTTTTTTCAACTTGTTGGATTTTCTGAAACCTATGAATGTTTATCTTTAGGCATTTGTGACATTTTGTTTATTGCTTTCCTGCTTTCTTCTGAACTTGCCCTTAACTTTAACGTTGAAAAACATTAACCTCCAAGAAAATCCTGCAACACTAATTCCTGTTTAATATTTGTTGTGTAATAACAAACTTGGTGTCTGTGTCACATCTTAGGAGTCGTACCGTCAGGTGATGAAGATGCGCCCAAAAGATCTTTGGAAAAGACTGATGATAAAATTCAGAGGAGAGGAGGGACTGGATTATGGCGGTGTTGCGAGGTAGTTTGTTGTTATGTTGTGATTGTTTCATTGTGATTTAACTGAAGTTTGACTTGAAAACGTGCATGTTTGTTTGTTTGTTTGTTTGTTAGGGAATGGTTATACCTGCTGTCACATGAGATGCTGAACCCGTATTACGGCTTGTTCCAGTACTCCAGAGATGACATCTACACTCTACAGATCAACCCCGACTCTGCCGTCAATCCAGTACCAATCATTTTGCCTTGTTGCTTCAACGTCCTAGTAGCCAAATGATAATACTGCTAGTTTAATATTTGTTTTGTGACATGTTAAGAACGTCATGTGAACACAGATTTGTGTACTCTGTCTACAGGAGCATCTGTCGTACTTCCACTTTGTGGGTCGTATCATGGGCATGGCGGTGTTCCACGGCCATTACATCGATGGAGGCTTCACGCTGCCCTTCTACAAGCAGCTGCTTGGAAAACCAATCACGCTGGAGGACATGGAGTCTGTTGATCCTGACCTCCACAACAGCCTCGTTTGGATTCTGTAAGATAAAGATTTATCCAAATGTTTTATTTAATGTGCAGGGAGGTAAAGCAGATTTGACTATATTATTATCATAGTACCGTACTTCCTTACAGGAGCAAGTAAAATATGTTGCTAACAAGTCGCTGTAGCTATTGAATTTCTCAAATGGATAATTATTTTATTGCACAAACTTCACAAATCTTTCCAAAACAAAAATAATCTTTGGCACATTAAACTCAACAAGTTTCGGTGCAACCATGATAATCTTAGAGGAGCTAAACGTTTGTGTTATTTCTTGTGATGTTGTCTGTGGCGATGGCTTCCGAACCATGTGAATAAATATTTTTAAGTGCAGATATACAGTAGTTAAACACAATTGTCTGCTCTATAATAAAACATAAACTGGTTAAATTCTGCAATTTCCTCACAGCTCATTTCAGTCACATTTGCATCCAACTCAGTTGATTACAGTCAGATATATTGGTGGTTATAAACTACTACTAATAAAAAAGATGCTCAGCTAAATAAATTTACAGGTACTGGTCATAAAATTAAAATATCATGAAAAAGTTGATTTATTGCAGTAAGTCCATTCAAAAAGTGAACCTTGTATATTCATTCGTTACACACAGATTGATATATTTCAAATGGTTGATGATTATAACTGACAACTAATGAAAACCCCAAATTCAGTATCTCAGAAAATTAGAATATTGTGAAACGGTTCAGTTTTGAAGACACCTGGTGCCACACACTAATCAGCTAATGTACTCAAAATACCTGCAAAGGCCTTTAAATGGTCTCAGTCTAGTTCTGTAGGCTACACAATCATGGAGAAAACTGCTGACTTGATAGTTGTCCAAAAGATGACCATAACTGCACCCTAGAGAGGATGGTGAAACAAAACCCATTCCAAAATGTGGGGAAGATGCAAAAAGAGTGCACTGCAGATGGAGTCAGTGCTTCAAGAACCACCACGCACAGATTAATGCAAGACATTGGGTTTCAGCTGTCGCATTTCTTGTATCAAGCTACTCCTGAACAAGAGACTGCGTCAGAAGCGTCTCGAGACAACAAGCTGCTGAGTGGACTAAAGTTATGTTCTCTGATAAAAGTAAATTTTGCATTTCCTTTGGAAATCAAGGTCCCAGAGTCTGGAAGAAGAGAGGAGAGGCACAGAATCCACGTTGCTTGAAGTCCAGTGTCAAGTTTCTACAGTCATTGATGGTTTGGGGTGCCATGTCATCTGCTGGTGTTGGTCCTCTGTGTTTTCTGAAGTCCAAGGTCAATGCAGCTGTCTATCAGGAAGTTTTAGATCACTTCCTGCTTCCTGCTGCTGACCAACTTTATGGAGATGCAGATTTAATTTTCCAACAGGACTTGGCACCTGCACACAGTGCCAAAGCTACCAGTACCTGGTTTAAGAACCATGGTATCCCTGTTCTTAATTGACCAGCAAACTTACCTGACCTTAACCCCATAGAAAATCTATGGAGTATTGTGACGAGGAAGATGTGATGCATCAGACCCAACAATTCTCCTGAAAGATGCTATACAACTGGTGCGTAAAACTTAAAGTTCATAAAGTTAGTACCTTCTTTTTTCCATATTCTGACAAGGAAACGGTCCTTTTATGGTTCTACAGGCCTCTGTTGTACATATTTCTCAAGATAGCTGTGCAAAGAGAACATTTACCTGCTTTGTGCTTCATGAGAGAATGTGACTAACGGAAGTTTCCTACCAGAGGCGTCATCAACTGCAGCGTTAACAGGATGTGGTGTGTAAAGTGACTCAAAACAAGCGAGGGGGTGTGTTAGAGTGGGCTCTTCTTCTATAACAAGTTTTGCTGTGATTTCATGTTCCTGTTGACGTTTCCCCTCCTGTTTCCTGGCTTACCTACCACACAAAGCATAGACAAAGTGAAGCAACACTTGAAAGCTCTCAGTGAATGCAGTTTGCATTTAGTGAAGAGTCAAGCCATGCAACGCAGAGGTGTCGCTCCACAGAAATAATTTTTAACATGCATAGGAAAGTTTCAACTTTAACTTTCAGAACAGGGATGGCTGTTTTGCAAATATAGGAGTCTGAAAGTGGAATAGCCACTGAGGACACAAGGAAAGATTTTTGGCTGCCCTCACATGAAAAGCATTGTTAGACAAGTTTAGATTTGTGAACATTTACAAATTTGCACTGTTAGAGTGTTGTCATTGTGTTAGAGAGATTAAATGTCATGAATAAATATGGCATTAAACATAATCCAACTTGAAGTGTTACATCATTTTCATTCCCCTTTTTGGCATCTGCATTTGGTAACAGGCCAAATTTACATATCCAATGCAGAATAATGTAGTGTTTTAATTCAGCAGCAGAGAAAGCTGCTGCATGTAGTCTCTGTATGTAGGTCTAGGGAACACATATTGGTATTGGTATCGTCATCAGCCCAATAACATATCGGATATTGGCCAAAAATCCAATATCGTGCATCCCTAAAGCTACTAAGATTTTAACAATCCAATAATTCTCAGTCGGGTCATCTGGACAGTTTCTTTTTTATTGAAACATTTCACCCTCCATCCAAAGTGCTTCATCAGTCAGAGGAGTTCCAGTAAACTGTTTCCCCACCAAGCAGTAAACACCTTAAGTGGACCAACCAGTTTACTGGAGCCAAGATGGTTTCTTGGGGCCGTCTTGTCCCTCGTCGACTCCTCCCAGGCAGACAGCCACAGCCCAAGTGGTTCAAGGCAACAAAGTTCATGCTCAACAATCCAGGTACCAAATCCAATGTATTTTAGTAGCAATGTTTTATGCTAAAAGAAACGCAAATAGCATAACATCGTTATAAAACAAAATGTGGTTTTAATTTATTGTAAAACAAAAAAAAAAAGGAAAGTTTCCTTAAATGGTTGTGTTGAGAGGTGGGATTGTTTGTTGATCTAACCAGTGGACTGCTGAAGCCTCCTGGTGCTGTGGGAACATCTACTTCTCTGTTCTTTATTTAGAAGGATGTGCCAGTGAAGAGCACATGGTTTGACTCGGGGACTGATCGTTACGGGTCGCTCTCTGCTTGTGGAACCCTCCCACAAACAGTCTGCTTACTCATTTTTCCACAGACACTAGAAAATTTATTCTAATCTGCAGCTATTTCATGTAATAATGTTTGCAAATCCGTGTCCCTTCTATTGGTGCTGATTCATTTCACATTGAAACAAGCAGCTAGCCAGAATACAGATTTTATTGAGCAGAGAAAATACTTCTCAGAAAAAGGAAAATAAAATACACCAAAAATATATATTTTTTAATACATCGATTTCTTTCACACAGCGGAGGAAGGTCACAAATACATCAACGGGAAACTAGCATTGCCAGTCTCTGTGAGGGTCCAGGAACCAGTTAGATGGGTTCTGTGCTGCACAATTAAAAGCTCATTGTGGCTCAGGTTTTATTAAAGCAGAGCATGATAGCCTGGGGCAAGCAGTTCCTGATCTTCTGCACCTTTAAAGCAAAGACACAAAAATGGAGGCTACATGGACTTTTTTTATATACTTTTTGTCAAGACAAATTTGCAAACTACTGTACTTGGGCCAACAAGAGCAGCACATACAAGAAAGATGATAAGTACATAAAAAGAGCAAATCTATGGACAGTGAGTATAAGCGTGAGGAGGAGAACTTGGAATGGAGCCACAACCAAAAGCTTAAAAACGCCGGAAAGAGGCAGAGAAGGAAGGCAGCTGGGGTTGGCTTTTGGCAGACTTTGTTCAGAGCTCGGGTTGGGAAAATAAGGAACCGTTCTTTTTCCCATGTGAAATAGGAGCTAAGACAGGGAAGAAAACCCTGCATTGACTTGCAATGCAACTGCACACAACACATCCAGCCCCATACGTGACCGTTTGACTAGTGCACCACATGCAGACTTGTACAAAGGCAAAATTTGACATGCAGATGGAACGTTTTGATGTTTCTGTTGTTTCTGAGTCTGACTCAGACATGTTTAGCTGTCTGGTCTATTTGACTATTTGAGGGCGGTTGTAGGAAAATACATTTTATAAAGTCTGGGTCACTGAAAAGTGAGTTTTGACTCAATTAAATCTCATCACCGTTGAAAAGTTTAGGAGATTCCTGCATAAGAACTATTTTTCCTCAGATCTCCTTCTAATTTGATGTAAAAATCTGTGCTTTTTTAATCCACACCTAAGTCCATATTGAGTTCAAATACGTTTAGGCTCTTTTACATGCTAGACAAGATACTGTTTATCGAGTAAGTTGACGTTTTCTAAAATACTTTTTATTACAACTGAATATTTTGGAAAAATGTACAATACTTATATAACAGTCTGCTGATACAATCTGGGTGATGTAGCCCTGCCAAAACGTACTTAATCTTCCTAACAACACCACTAAGACATTAAATTGTCATAGATATGGATTTAAGCCAGTGATTTCCAATTAGTGGTACAAAGAATAAACGGTTTAGGAGGCACCTATATTAATTTTCAAATATAAACATAAAAAAGCAAGATAGTTTATGAAAAAAGGGAGCTACACAAAACCAAACAGTCTAAAAGGTTAGCCTAAAGTTAAAGCTGAAAAGGGTCATGTTTGAATTGGTTAGTCAGCCACTCGTTTGCTTAACTAAAGTCTGGTTAAAGTAGCAATTAGCAAAATAAAGAGCTGAATGTGTTTTTTAAGCATTGATTTGGCATTGCTTACGTATCTGTTGATAAATGTAGTATAAATGTTGAAATTACTAAACATAATGGATATTGCTGTAACTAAGCCTGTCGCAATAAACAATAAATCAATTACTCACATGATAAATGAAAATTATCAACCTCATTTTAATTTACCAGCTTTATCATTTCTTCGTGTCTCTCTCTTTCTACTGAAGACACTGGATGATAAAAAGCTCAACTCCGATGCTCTTCCCTGACCCCTCCTTTTCTCTTAAAATCCATTTTCACCATCCAAAATCGCGTTTTTGGATCATTAAATGTAGCTAAGCTGAGAAGCTAAGCTACTAGCTAAGCTAACAGGCCGACCTCAGGGAAAAAACCTCCGTCTTGTCGAAGCTTAAAAATTCACAGTTGAAACCCGTGCCTTTGTGTAAAATGTTTTTCTCAGTAAAAAGAAGCTGAGAACTTGTTTACTGGTTTTTTTATTAAAAGCTTTGTGTGACGAATGTTATGCTAAAGAGCTCAAACCACTGAACATCTGCCATTTTGAGAACCAAAGCGAGACAGCCCATGTCACGTCAAGGTGTCTCTCTTCCATTTTTCTGAAAGAGACATGCTGCTCACTCTCTCACTATCCATTCTTCGGTTCAGTTTTATACTGTCATCTGGTGGTCAAAAACAGGTACTACATGCAAAACAAATTAAACATTTCTTCTTAAATTTGACAATAATTACTAATTGTGAAATTTCAAACAATATTATCGTTCATCGCAATAATTTCTGAGACAATTAATCGCCCAACAAAATGTGTTATCGTGACAGGCCTAGCTGTAATACTAAAGAGCAGAGAAATATAGTTATCAAGCAGTTAAAATAGTAATAAAATGGAGGTTTTGTAAAATTATTATTGGAAAATGTGCTGGGAAAAAATCAACAATTAATGGTTAAGAGTTTGAAAGAGTTGGCTAGACATTATGAAACGTTAATTTGCATTAATATGGTAGTTGATGAAGTTTGAATTTGGTGAACAAAGCTTATTAAATGCTATGAAAAGTTAAAAGTGGTTAAACGATGAGTCGTAGATGAAACATTTACTGTATACTGAGCATTTTTGAAGCAAAATAAAATGATACATAAAAACATCATGAACAATGATTTGTTTGTTTTGATTCAGATGGAAACTTATCAAAATCCTCTGATGATAGAAATTGGAGTTGTAGTTCCATACATTTATCTGACGAACATGTATGAATCAAACAGACTAAAATGGTTGGAAAGCACTGGTTTTATTCAAACTGAAATGTAAATATCCAGTAGTAGTTAATTTTTTTTACTTATTCACCAGTATGCGAATATGATAGTTTATTTGCCTTCTGCAGTGATTTGCTTTTCCTAAATGCAGCTTTTAGTTTCCAAACATCGGTGTTTAAAGGCCGATCTAAACGTTTTGCAGAATATTTGGTTTTAATGGTGCTGTCTGATGTTTCTTGCTGTCAAAGCCTTAAATTGAAAACCATGTTTAAAACGTTGACTAAACTGGGAAAATGTTATGGGTTCAATGGACTTTTCAGAGAATTCTTATTTCAAACATAACTGCACAGTCAAATCACAGCATGTTCTACTTAAATACCTTAAATTATTATCAGTGTTTTCCATTTTAGATATCATCAGTGTACCCAAGCAGCAGCACAGAGGGATCAGTTTGAATAAACAGCATAATATTCATCAACAGAAATAACCTAAAGAGGGATTGGATTGGAATTTCAGTGGTTCCCAACCGTGCTCCTTGAGGAACACCATCCAGCATGTTTTACTTGTTTCCCTGATTTGATTCACCTGAATTGAATGAATGGGTGATTAACCAGCTTCTGCAAAACTTGAGGAAGTAATTAAATACTGTAATTGAATCAGGCAAGCTGGAGCAGGAAACAACTGAAACATGCAGGATGGTGTTCCTCAGGGACCAGTGTTGGGAACCACTCATTAGAATAGATGAAAATCATGGTCAATATCTAAATTTAACACAAAGATGTAAACTTGAGATTGACAGAGGCCGACGCTCATCCATGTTCTGGCAGTAAGAGACACTGGTTGGACAGTTCGGACCCAGGTGGCATTGCTCCACACTGCTGCCACCAAGCTGCCATGGACTCTGCTCACAGGTTTTTGTTGGTGTCGTGTTGGCACTGGCCATCGATTACAGTGTTCAAGAAGGGCAGGTCCTCGCCACAACCCTGAAGCTTCAGGACCCGACTGTTCAGATCCAGGCAGCACTAGAAGATTCCAACAGGGAGACATAATTAGTACACTGAATAATTCAGACGGATTGATAGCCTCAGTTCAGGAGAGAAATCTGAGAAGTGTTGACAGAATTCAGTTTATAAATGTTGTGATATATACAAGTTTATTAGCTGAACATGGGAACTCTTATTTGCCTGAATAAACAACCTATTAAACATGTTATAAATGATCACATATTGCTGAAAGAAGGCCCCAAAGAATGTTAAAACCTAATAGTTGATCAGATGTGCAGATTTATTTGACTGATCTGTAACCTAAAAAGAGCTAATACTTATTGTTTATAAAGTACAAATATTTTGCTGGTTTTTCTTTCTCTTAATTACTATTATTCAACATATCCATATCAAACAGCTTTTTTATTTCCAATGGTAAAACTTGTGTTTGAATCTATTCTTACAGAAAATAACAACCCACATGATCAATTAGCATTAAGGAATACCGGTAGTCTAACATAACCATCACATTTTATATAAATCTGCAATGATACAATAGCAAGTAGGGCTGCAAAAAATTAGGAAAAAAATGTACCACTGTAATTTAGTTTAATACTGTGATATAATCCACGTTTTTCTTACTTTTCTTTTTTTTTCTTGTCATCACAAAACAACTTATTTCAGTGTGTTTTAAGCAAGTAACTCAGGGGTTCCCAACCATGGTCCTTGAGGAACACCATCCTGCATGTTTTAGTTGTTTCTCTGCTCCAACACACGTGATTTTAATAAATGGGTGATTTACAGGCTTCTGCAGAAGATGAGGAAGTACCTGTAATTAAAAGCTGAATCAGGTGTGTTGGAACAAGAAACAACTGCAACATGCAGGATGGTGTTGGAACCACTGCGTTAACTCATTGAGCTACGACGCATCTCCCTTATTCACGTTACATGGTTGCGTCGGTTTTACGTCGTTAAACGTCGTAACGCGGTGGTGCGATGGCGGCGGAAGAATACAGTACTGTACTGTACAGAGGAGGACGGCGTCACTAGCATCCCAGTAGGCCATTAGCCCTTCATTATGGCTCCCAAACGCAAGGA
>JARVLU010000646.1:17095693-17117009 GCA_031762415.1 Simpsonichthys santanae
TTCGGTTTAAGGCTGAATCGGTTTAAGGCTGAGCCGTTAGAACGGATCTCGGCCGTAAACCGAGGACTACCTGTATTGTAAACACAATTAGCAGTCAAATGTAATCATTGCTCTTAATTGAAGTAAACACCATCTGTTCTTCACGCATTTCATAGTTTCTGTTTATAGTCATGCCCCACTTACATAAATGTGCACATTCTCTTTTACAGTAAAATTCTATCTTTTTGTTTGCCATAAAGAGTCCCACAGAAAATAATAAAATCTGATTCCAAACCGATCAGCTCCCATCAGAGCCAAAGAGATTCACAGTATAAGCTGTTTAAAAAAAAAGTCATTTTATCTATTTCTGTCATGGTTTTTTAGGTTTAACTTTTTTTTTCTGAGTGGCTGCAGCTTCTTTTCACTACATTTTTCATTTCTGTTTGTGTTTTTTTATGTGCACATGCAGGTGCACAGTATGAGATGGATGACTGTAATTTTCATTTTTTTCTTTACACCATTTCATCACCACAGCTTTTGCACTCACATTGTTTTCTACATGCACATATGGCCCAAGGCTCTACTTTATCACCAGAGGAAACAAACAGGGGTTTTAAATCAGTGGCAGATTGCATTACACCTCAGTAAATGTTGCTTTATATACAGGGACACAGAACTAGGTGGTAAGCATTGTTATGCACAGCTATGAAGACACCGTTGGTAAACTCGTATGATAACTCATGGATGACAACACACAGGTTTGCTGAATGCGTGTGAACACACTCCAGCAGAAAATAAAAGTGACTTGAAGAGTTTCAAGAGATTTCTTTAAAGTTTTTGATGAGATTAAGTTAAGATTTAAGTTTTTCTTTTTAAATAAGACACTTGGAAACACGTTGTGCAATGGAATTATTGTATTGTTGTAATTTTACCAAGTTTTCTTCAAGTTCGATTTGTATGATGTGTTGACATTTATTATGATGATACCTGTACAGTCTAAGTGTGTGCATTCGTGTAAGGGCACACAGGAGGGTGTGTGATAAGAGAGAACATACATGGCACAGTAACATCTCACCAGTACTGTATTTCTTTCTTTTATGGGTTTTTTATTGCACAAATCATTTAAAGGTCACTGAATATGCAACAGTGGCTCATAAAAATACAAATAAAGGTTAACCCAATCAAGTAATATGTAAAGAAAAAAATGAGGATTTGTATAAAACAATCCCACTTTGCAACTCATGAAAAGAATTTAAATTTGGTTTTCTTTGGAGGAAGAATAGGAACTGATTATGGGTTCTTTTACATGATAAAAACTAAAATATAACTAGATTTAAAGGCAATTTTTCACAAATCCACTCTACTGTGATTACCCTATTTTCCACCGTAAACGTTGCACCACCCTTTAAGTCGCATCGGTCCGAATATGGCTAATAAAGTGGGAAAATCCATAAATACGTCACTTCGCCGTATACGTCACATCTATTATGCGTCACTGCTGACGGGTTGCGTTTGTTATGCGTCACCTTTACAACCCAGAAATGTGGGCCGGTGTTGTGCCAAAAATTGATTTGGCTGCCAAGGATTTTAACAAGAATTTAACAAGATTAACACTTAAAAACAATTATTTGTTTGCTCAAAATTATAGCAAAGATGTGTCTCAATTTAACTTTTCCTTAATAAATGCAATTTGACAGTCAAATCAGCTGCATTTTCAAAAGCTGATACACAGAAACATGAACGCGCAGAGGGTGACTCGCTGTGCATTTCTTCAAAATTTAACAAGATAACCACCTAAAACAATTTTTTGTTTGCTCGACTTTATAGCAAAGGTGTGTCTCAGTTGAACTTTTACTTAATAAATGCACTTCAATGGTCAAATCAGCTGCATTTCACTGGGGCGGCGCAGCGAAATGCAGCTGATTTGATGGTTGCTCCAGGCGAGCTGGACGAAGGTGGCTTATTATGGCAAGCTAATTGTGTCATTAATAGCCACTTTTACCTATTACACGACACAACGGCATGCCATATTACTTGAGTGCCATCTAGTGGCTGAAAATGGAAGTGTTCAATATTTTCAATGTCAGAATGAATGAAAATGGTCATATCTCAGCCGAAATTGGTTTATAAATATTGGAGGGGAAAACATAAATAAGTTGCTTCGGTGTATAAGTCGCAGGGCATGCAAATTATGTAAAAAAAAAAAAAAACTTTTGAAGCGTTTCATTAACATTTGTCAGTTGTTCTTCAGATATATTGCTGGAGCTACATATAAATAATTAGGGGTGGATTATATAAACATAAAGTTGTTATTCTTACAATTTAGAAAATGGATCGTATGTCATTCTACTGTTCTCGGTTAGTTTTTAATTGAGTTTAAATGGTTTGTAAATCTTTTGTCTCAACATTTTACACAGCTGACTTTACATTTGGAACACTGGAGTTTACATTTTATTTGTAGATGCTGCTGGTCAAGGAATTAAAAACAAATTATAGCAACCTTAGAAGGTTGCTCCTGTCTTACAAATGCACCCATCAGAAATAATCTGAAAGAAAAAGCAGTTGAGCCGTGGGTCAAACGGGCGAGAGATATTCAATATCTGAGTGCACCAGTGCTCCCTGATACAGTATAAATGATTATTTTCTGCTGAATTGTGATGGTCAGGTCCACTCACCAAGTCTTTGGACGTGCCGAGTCTCTTGAGTCCGTCCAGGGGCAGGAGGTCAGCGGAGTCCTTGTGTGTGAACTGGGTGGCCTGTTTGAGACGCCTCTGCTGGTGCAGGACGGCTTTGTCCCGGATGGCTAGCTCACCTTTCTTCGCCTCGCTCATGGTCTTCAGTGTTTTTCGAAGCTGAAGCACAGAGATGCGTCCTGGCAGCACTTACAGACTGGATGTCTCTCCTCCAGAAAGGCAGCTGGTTGCTGGTTGCCTTTAAGGAAGAACAAACAGGCAGATGTTGCCTCTTCCACTCTGGTTTATCCTCTCGTCTCTCTTGTATTTGTGTCAACAGCTTGGGAAGCTCTCGTCCTGTCCTGAGTGCCCCTCTGATGAAGACATCCTCCCTGAGCTCTGCTCCCGCTCTGACAGAGGCAATGAAGAAGGTGGGACTAAGTGTGTGTGTTGCCTCCCCTCCCCTCAGTGTCGTCTGTCCTTGGATTCCTCCGTTACGTCTCCTCGCTCTCTCTTTCCTCGCCTCTCGTTTTTTGCAGAACGGGGGCAGCATGTGTAACCTCGTTAATCTAGAAGGCCGTGCAGCTGCAACATGTTAAACATGTGATTTGTCACACAGTCTGGGTTAGTCCTGTAGGTGTGAAGGAGATCACTGGTCTGACCTCACAACCAAGATCAATTTACCCCAACTATTGATTTCCTCTGTCCCACAGACAAACCCACTCTGAATACCACAGTTAATGAAAAAAATCCAATTTCTTCCATTCACCCACCAAACGCTACAAATATCAATCTGTGTGACCTCTGGACAATGACACACGTTCTCTGATGATGCAGCCTGCAGGGCTTTATGAGATGAAACGATCTGCTCATCTCTGATCTGATGGCATTTCATGCTGACATCAAGGCAAAGCATGCTCTTTAGAATACTGTATATTTGTCTAATGATGGGAGTCCTTGTGAAGGTGAAGTGGAACAAACTGCCTTCAAAGGGAGGGAATGATTTCAAAAGCAAATGCTGCACTCTGCTGGTCATATCTTTGTTTGACATTAGTGGTTAGTTCTTTAAAATTACTATTTAATACAGTTTTGTTTAAAAAAAAACACAATTTTGTTCCTGTTTGATAGCAAAAAAATCAGCTTGATTTCAGATGAATTGGTTTTTATTCAATGCATGCTGGGAAATGCAGGCAAAAAGACTAACATGTAATCAAACGGTTAAAGAAATTTGACTTTTGATCAATTAAACTCAAAAGTTTTTATGAATAGAAAAATGTCAAAAGCTTTTATGTTTATCGTGAGCATGAACGTCTCAACAAATTGAAGCTTATCCCAATTTATGTGAGCTGTTCTTTTATACAACGTACTGTACGTCGTCAATTTTTAAAATACAAAAATGGGCATGTTTGAATTTATTTGGGCGTTTCTCTGATCCACACAGTGAAAAAACATACTCAAATACAGTTTTTACAGGACATTAGGGTAAAGTCTCTTAGCAAGTTGCACCTCCATCACTGGCTTTTAGTATCCATCAACGAGCATCTGGCCTTCTTGCTCAGGGGCATCCAAAGTGCGGCCCGCGGGCCATTTGCAGCCCTTGGAGTGCTTTTGTGTGGCCCTCGGTTGCAATTAAAGAATGGTATAATTTTGACTCACAGACTTAAGAGGTTGATGCAGATGTAGACCTTCTTAACGGGGATACTTTTTAAATATATTTTTAGTTTTAACAGCAAAAAAGATTAAAATAATCTTCTCGAACTGAGCGAAAGTAAGTACAAAGCAAAAATTTAACTATACAGTAATTAATCCCTTTATCCCGCAACAAACCTTCACTGTATACCAAAAAGTAGAATTTTGGATAATAATTCACAAAACTTGGCTAAATATGACGAGTGTTTTCAAAGAAAATAATTTCAGTTGAGTTAATAATCGATGGGGAGAAATTGGACATTTTTAAAGAATATAAAGTATCGTCGACATACAAGTTGATCAACTTTATCAGTGTCCCTTCAAACCTTCTATGAATCTGTTTTAGTGGCTGTTTTTCAGAACCACAGACGGCTGAAGCTCTATTTTCTTTTGTCTACAGACAAAATAAATGAAAATGAACTTTCAAAGCACAAAAAACAACAACAAAAAATAGTACAAAATAAAAAAATAAAAACTAACAAATGAAATTATTTAAATAAAAAAAAAGGTTCATGTTTATGAGGCTCTTAATGTTATGGAGCTAAAATAATTTAAACTTTTAACTTTTCTCCAAAATATTATTCAAGTTGTTAAAAATGAGAAGAAGGAAAAAAAATGCTTTGAAAAATGTTTTTTTTTTTTCTTAAAGTCCCTTTTTTTTGGGGCCTTTGAGTCTTTTCATCTAGACTGTTCTGGCCCACCTGTCAAAATGTTTGAACACCCCTGTTCTAGCTGATATTTATCCTCCACTAAACAATCATTTAAATTGACTGGTTTTGACACAGCCTCAACTTTTAATCAGATTTTCAGCAGGATTTATGTTGGAAAAGCCAATTTTAGCCTGATTTATGTGATCAGAAACAGTTTTGGAGCGTTTGAGATCTCTTTCCTGTTTCACCCATCAAGCTTTTTGGAGGTGAAGCTGAAACTGTATGTAGTCGTTTTGGTTCATTTCATCTACTTTGTGCATCATACAACACAATGCTAGTGCTTCCACCTCCGTGCTTGACAGCTGTTGCATTATAGGCTGGACAGAAGGGTGATTCCTCCAAACTCGTTGTGACCAAATGATTCAATCTTTATCTCGTCTGGTTGTAAAACTTTAACTATGATCATTGAGGAGACACTAATGAGTCATTCTAGGACCTTTAGCACCACTTTTCTAACATGCATGCATATTTTTAGACCTGTATGTATAATTATGAACATATGGGGTTTAGAGATCAACAGCAAATTCAAACTAGTACATTCATGTTTTTTTTTAATCACTGAAACGGTTGCCTAATGATTTCATTTGGAAAACCAGCAGTTACAATTAAATCATTACAATAAAATATATACATGTCCAAGTAGACTTTTGACTGCAACTGTAAATATTACATTCTACTAATATTTTGGGTAGTTGCAAGAAATTAGACAGAAAGACAAAGTTAACTTTAGGACAAGCTAGTCAGCAGAGCTTTGTAACTTGTTTTATCTGGACGACTTTTTAGATGCAGATGATTGAAGTTTCCAAAGCCCAGAAACTAAAACAGTAACTTCAGTTTAAGAGAATAAGTTTTACAATGTTTGGAGTCGGCTAATCTAAATAACTAGAAACTCTATAAATGTCACATTTTAATTCAGAACTTTTTACATGTTAAGGGGCAATCTTTGATAAATTAATTAGGAATTATTTTTAATTATTATGTAATTCTGACCAGATTTAATTATTAAATTTATTAACAGTATTTAGTATATTTATTATTTTACTTGTTTTAAAATTAAGAATACAGTAATTAAATACATTTCTGTACTTTTTGAAAACAGGTTTTTGAGTAGCAGGGACACATACTGTGTTTTAAACATTCTGTTTAGTTTTTTTTGTTTTTTTATTAAATATACAGTCAATGTATATCGCAGTTTTCAAGCAGATTAAACACGCAGGACAGCAAAACGGATTTCTGAACATCATGTTTAATGTCATGACCTAAATTTCCAAAACCACCAAACAGAAGCTGAAATCCATCAACTCGAACACCATAAGTCCGGTTTTTATACTAAACTCACATTTTTTTTAAATTTATTTGAAGCCTCTTCTTATAGCCCCTTTTTCATAAACAAACCCCACAAAAAAGTGACATGATTTAAAAATAAATCTGTTTTGGTCAGTTACTGGCAATGTAATAAAGTCTTGCATTATGTGCTATTCTTAAAGATCCTGTCAGGTTACAGAAGGCACATGTGCATCATTTAGCTCATGAATCTGTGCTTTGAACTTTGGTGTATTTTTGGAAATAAACACATTAAATAAACTGAGTTGCACATAAAACACCAAGAGATTTGTTAAAAAAAAAAAAAATCTTTAGGGATCTTCAAATTCTCGCTAAAGTGACATGTAAACCAAAGACATTTACTCGATTTGACGCTCTGTGCAACAAAAAGACAAAACGTGTAGTAAACAACAGATTCATGACAAGTATTTGGAGTGTAAACATCAGGAATAGTGTGACCCTTTAATAGCAGACATTTCTTTTTTGTGCTTCCCAGGTATTAACATTACAAAATGTTTCTCTTACCGTATTTTTCAGATTATAAGGCGCACTAAGCAAAAGAAAACAGTTAGATAAGTCAAACTTTACTCAACTCATTCACAATAACCACATCAAACCAGTCTGAGGTCAGTAAGCACAACCAGAATTAACACATAAGGCACACTGTTGATTTTTGAGACAATTGAAGGATTTTAAGTGCGCCTTGTAGTCCGAAATATATGGTATAAAAAAATCTGAACACTCCTGTAACTGTCTGGACAAATCTGGCAGCAAAGCAGTTGGAAACTGGTTCAAAATAATTGTAATCTTTTAGATGAAGGTGGTTAAATATTTCCCATACAGGTATGGAATGGCGTTTTTTTTTTCAGGGGAAACGAAAGTTACTGCTGTGATTTCATTGTAACTTTATTTGAACACATTAGAAGCACAAAATGAAATGTGCTGCCATACGAGTCACGTCCCACATTTAGCTCTTATTTATGCACCTACAGCAGTGTGTAAAATGGACTGTGGTCATTTGAAGGCACCAAAGTCAAAAACACTGTTCCCACGGACACAACACGACCTCGTTCAGGGCAACAACAAGCAGTCCAGCTGTTCTTTCAATTGGGGAGGTAAAGCGAACAGAGCAGCATGTTCTGTCCCAGAGCCGGGAAACGTCTGAAAGCCTCCCAGCCGCCAGAAAATATGTAGTACTTCAGAAAGACGCGGTGCTCCAGGCTGGTGGGCAGACTCACGTCTCGGCTCATGATGTAGATGCCGTCGTTGTGCAGCGTGCACGTCAGGTTCAGGCCCGACTTGGACGTGTTCTCCTTCAGCTGGACCCACTCCCCCGTGGTGACGTTGTAGGACTGCACCGTCAGCGTGTCCTCCGTGTGGCTGGGGCGCCAATGCCGCCTGCCCACCTGCAGCTTGTGGGTGTAGCCGCCCACCAAGTAGATGGTGTCCTCCACCGAGAGCATCTGCTGCTTACGAATGTGAGCCGAGCAGGTGCGAAACACCGTCCAGGTGTCAGAGGTGGGGCAGTATCGCAGGACACTGGTGTTCCTGTCTGCAAGACACAAAGCATCGTTTTCATTAAGTTCATTATTTTGATAAGCCGGAGAGCGATATGAACTTCTTAAAGGCTGCGCTTCTCAAAACTGAGCTTCAAACTCCGTTATAAAATGGCAACTGTCGCAATTTTTTTCCTGCTTGACCACATGAGCAGAACTGATCCCACCTCACTGAATCAAACTGAGCACGTTTCAACTGAGAACTAAACATTTCTTCACCTTCTCCCACACAAAAACAGATCAAGGTTCTTACAAACCTCTGGCAGTGTATCCACCCATGACGTAGATCATACCCTGGCACTCGCAAGCTGAGAACTCAGCCAGCGGGTCAGGCATTGAGGACACGCAGGTCCACCAGTCATATTCTGGACTGTAACACTCCACGGTGCCCAGACACTGGCCTCCAACAGCATACAGCTTCCCTTGAACTGCCAGCAGCTTGAAGTTGGACCTGGAGAGGACACAGAGGGTGAGACATGAAAGAAACTACGATCGGTGGGGTTGTGAGAGGCAAGTGTACCTCTTCTGGTTGAGGGGTGCCACCTGGTTCCACTCGTTTCTGCAGGGGTTGTAGCAGTGCACAGCAGAGATCTCCTGATTTGACACCCTGTATCCGCCCACTATGAACAGGTAGTTATCCAGAACAGCCGATCCATATCCCCTGACGTTGATCATGTCTGTTGGCAAGTTGTTTGCCAGTGGCTTCCAGCACTGCTCCACCTCTCCATACCTAAGCATGGACCAGGGTTCATCCTGATCAGGCACATCCAGAGACAGACAGGTGAAATCCCCGATGGCCACGAGGGTGGGGGTGCCTTTCATACGCATCTCCCTGACTTGGTTCCTGACACCTGAGGGCAAATTGTTGAACTCGGGACGCCTCAGCATGGGATGGTAGTAGCAGCTCATGTATTTGAGGCAGGCGCTTCGCAAATCGTGAGCCCCGTAGATCTCAGAGAGGCTGTGGAGCTCCACGCAGTTGTCCAGCCGGATCTCTGAGGTCAGCAGCTTCAGGATGGAGGTGACCTGTAAAAAGGAGGCAGTCTCAATCAGATCCTCCAGAGTTTCGTTGACTACCTGGACTTTGGAGGTGTTGATGAACTCCAGGACCAGCTCCAGGCCCGGGACGCTGAGACCCTGCAGCTGCACCGAGTCCTCCAAGGACTCCCTCATCCCGGAGCTGTAAAGAGCTCGGAAATAATCGCTTTTCTCTATCAGCTTCTTTTTATTCACCTCGTAGGTCCTATCGTCCACCACAATGGCAATGATCTGGTCGGATGACATGTTGGAGTCAACTTCTGTTTTATTATTTTGTTACCCTTTCGACGAGTTTACCGTTTACCGGCGGAGGAGCTCCGTGTCCGGTCCATATATGGTCATGTTCATCCCATAGATCGCGGAGGAGCTGCTAACAGCTAGCGGAGACGAGCAGGTAAACCTGACAAAACAGCACTTTTATCGGAATAACATCCCTGAACAGCTCGGTAGAAAACCAACGCTTGTTAAAATACGTCACTTACATATTACAGTTTATTTCTGGCTTTGGTAGCAACACTTTAAAATAGTTTTGTAAGCCATTCGTGGGACGAGCTGCTACTGTTTTGATTCGGAGCTTCTTCTTTGTGAGTTAATTGTTGTTGAGTCGGGCTGCTGCTGCCCCCTGCCGGTCAGGCCAAACAGCGCCACCACAGGGTTCATTCACATTCAAAACAATACGCTACAGTATTTACTCTATTTTTAATCCAGTAAAAGCTGCAGCAATGAAAACACACCCAATCATGGGTGCAATACTCAGGTTTAAATACCGTTTAGGTAATCACAATATTTAAAACTATAGCTACAGAAAATAAAGCGCCAAGTTACTCAAACTCAAATCAGAGTCAGAGATTCTTTATTGTCATTCGCACCACATGTAGTACATGTGATGAAACAAGATTATGTACAAAGGGTTCCAGTTACATCCAACAATAAAAAGTAAACGAAAAACAGTAATAAGATCTAAGATATGAACTAAAAATAATCAACTAAAAATACACTAGGCACTAATAGCATAAAAACATCGCTTCGAACTGCTGCACGAACATGAGTCTGCATGAGCAGATGAGCAAGAATGAACACAGCAACATGAAAAAGATCAGCAGCGACATGAAACAGATCAGCAGCAACATGTTCAGTGGGGTAAGGGTGTGTTTGTTCCTTCTGAAGTCCACAATCATCTCCTTTGTATTCTTCACATTGATGTGAAGGTTATTCTCTTTGCACCAGCTCTCCAGGTGTTCATCTCCTTTAATGATCCAAAAGTGCAATTTTAGATGGTTAAAATGGATTTTAAAGAGAAAAGAGAAAGTGAGGGGTCAGTGAAGAGTACCAGAGTTGAGCCTTTTGTCATCCAGTGTCTTCAATAGAGAGACACGAAGAAATGATACAGCCAATAAATGAAAATGAGGTAGATAATTTTAATTTATCATGCGACTGATTTATTGTTTATCACAACAGGCCTACTATTAACTGTGTTTTCTGTAAGGGAATCTGTGCAGTCACCATTGCTTCACACAAAACGGGATTCACAAGCAAAGATATTGTTGCTGGTTGCACTTAAATCAGTCAGCAGTGAGTCTGTTTATCCAACCATCACTAAACTGTCTTTTCACAGACCTACATGTAGAACTTCAATATCCGTCTTTGCTTCCAATTACCTGGGCCACATCTACCGGAAACAATTGACCTGTGTCAGTCGTGATGGCATGTAAGTAATTCAACATTAATCTTTTTGACCCATGAGCTGCACCCTGTTTCACTTTGTCAATTTCCTCTACCTGATCCCAGTTTGGTTCAGGACGAAGAAATTAAGTCAAGTCAAATTTATTTATAAAACACATTTAAAACAGCAACTGTTGCTAAAGTGCTTTGGTTAAATTAGCCAAATTAACTTTGAGTTCTATTTTAGAAAGCTTTCTAACCATGTTGTTTTCTTTCGTAGGTATATAAATTCCAGTTTATTAAATTAATTGAAATCATGGACGCTGCAATAGCACTTTGTTTTTCAAACCAAGTGCAAGTTTATGCTTGGGTACGTGTCAATATAGAGTACATATATAATATGAGGACTAATAAATGCAAAAATCTGTTTGAAAATCAGGGCAGCTTTGTGTTAACTTTACAAATGGAGCCGGGAGAGCACTGATAAGAGCAAACTGTTGGGCAGCTCTTGCTCGGATCCGAATATTCCCAGAATCCTTTTCTGCAAGATGACAGGAGTATGGTCACTGCTGCTGTTAGAAAACTCTCTGAACTCTGTCTTGATTTTATTTTCTTGTTTGTTTATTTGTTTTTAGATATTTCATCAAACTGCTTGTGTTAAAAGTGGTATAGTTTATTTCATTCCTTCTCTTGACCAAAGTCTTATTTTACTTTAGTCACCAAAGTTTCCTTTGAAATACCTCCACATGACTTCTTCTGGTTGTATCAATCAGTGGTTAGCAAAAAAAATCTAACAGTGAATGTAAGAACTTGAAGGTCAGAAAGATGGAAGAATTGTTTAAACTTTACTGCCTCACAACCCTGAAGAGTTGTTGGCAACAAACTAACGTGATGGTGTGATCTATTGGTATTATTAATATTGTTTTTTTTTTTTTTTTGTTCTGTATAGTTAGAAGATGCTACTGGATGCCTCACATTTCCCCATGGGATTAATAAAGTATCCATCCATCCATCCATCTATTACTTCCTGTTTTGTGATAACCTGCCTTGCCTCACTTGCCCTGTTGCATCCCTGCTCGAGGCCAGATTTCAATCTTGATCCTTCCCCTTCACACCACCATGATCATCAGTCCTGATGGAAACCTACATCTGCTCAGGAACAACACATATAAATAACAACTTCCAAATATTTAGTCCCATTAGAAAATCAAAGACCATAGCATGAAGCACGTTTTGTCTCTTTCGGGAACTTGGAGCTCTAATCGATACAAGCTTCACACGGTGTGAGTGTAATCGTGAAAGACCTGCTCAGGAATAGCCTGGCTGCCCTGTAATTTAAAACGATGCTGCTGCGATGTGAATTATTTTGTTCTGTAAAATGAGACGGGCTTGATGGCTGCAGACTCAGAAAACACGGGCATGTAAACAACAACAAAAAAATCGATCCGGTGTCAGTTCTGCAATGAGAACAGCTTGAAGCTGAAGTGGTGAAGCCAGGGGAGGAGGCGGTGCAGAAACGACTTGTTTGGAGGAGCGCAAAGTAAAAAAAACACATGGTTAAAAAGTAGCGAGGGATAAAAGTGACTCCGTCTGCACATGAAAACACATTTTTCTGTCCCTTTATGTGACGCAGTAAATGGCAACAATGAGGGGAAGAAAGCAAAAGATCGTTTTATCACCTGGAAACGAGTCTGTCGCTCTCAGCTCCAAACATTTTATTAGTTTTATGATTTTATGAGTTTTCTTAACACTGAACGTCCCAGAAGCCCCTCACCACACCGGCAAGGGTTTAAGCTTTTAAACAAGTTTACACAAGGAAACGATCTGTTTTCTCACTACTATGGGTTTGATTTGATTTTTACAGCTTAGTCAGAAATAAAAAGGTTGGAGAAATATTATTGTTTGACATGTTTAGTTTACAATAATGGATAAAATGATGCTGTGCCAATAATTATTGTCTGAAATAAAAATAAATATAATGAAAAAATTGACTGAATGTGTAACTTGTAAAATTAACTTGTCTCATCTGCCTCTAAATTTTTAAAAATACTTAATTTCATGTCAGCATCTATCAGAATCAACAGCAGATATCTTCATCAAATGAGGAAGACTCTGCAGGTCTTGCAAGCATAATTTTAAAAATATATATTTATGCTTCAGCATACTTTTACCAGTTGGTTAAAATTATTATTGACCACATTTAACACGTTTTCTGCAACTAATAAGCAATCCAATCCCCAATGTGTGCAGCAGGGGCTCACGGTTAAAAAAAACAGATCCATCATTATGGCAAAAACAATCTCCTCCTTCCTACACAATTAGCTCCACAGTTCCCAGTGGATCCTCCACAGGACAGAGCCGCCGTCTGTCTGCTCCCAGATTGACTTCTTTTCTGTGTTTTCTGCTGCGACCAGCCTCAACGCACTGGGCAGTTTCTGGAGCAGCTGCAGAGGACGTCCACACAACTAAATAATCCCCAAAAAGGTCTGGCTTGCCAACATTTTCTTTTGAACAACATCTTGTGGTTGACTCAAAAACAGCTTCAAAATAAAGTTGAAGGTTTAAAATTTATTAAAAGGAATGCTCATCACATGCCTCCATTCATGCCAGAGTTCTAACTAAGATCATCTTATGATAAGACGGGACAGACTTACAGAAGTTTGGTCAAACTTCTTGAATAACCTTCTGCAAAATTGCACACAATATTGACAAATATGTTATTGCTAAGAGAATAAATTATGTGTTAGCTGGGGTTAACTAGTTGTGGTAGTTGAAAGTACACCTGGACCTGTCATTCTGTGTTTGTTTCTACTTCCTGCCCTCTCAACCCCAGCTGGACAAAGCAGATGGCTGCTCGTTCTGAGCCTGGTTCTGCTCGAGGTTTCTTCCTGTTAAAAGAGAGTTTTTCCTTTCCACTGTCTTCTTTGTGCTTGCTCAGAATGGGAGATTGTGACAAAGTGGAAGATTCAACACAATCTGCTGGATTCCTTAGATGGAGAACTTTTACTAAGAGGTTTTTTTATTTATTTATTTTTTTTTAAATGTAGGTGTTTTTGTGCAGTAAAGTAGGAAACATGTTTCCACCAATAAAAAAAATGGTATGTCATAATCATGAGTTTCAGTCATAAATATGAGATGCAAAGTCATAATTATGAGATACAAAGTAATAAATTCAACTTTCAAAGTCATAATTATGAGATACAAACGTAACCATGAAATAAAAGTTATAAATTCAACTTTCAGACATAATTATGAGATACAAAGTCATAATTTTGACTTTCAAACATAATTATTAGATAGTCATAATTATGAGATAGAAAGTCATAATTATGAGATACAAAATCAGAGTTATGAGATACAAAGTCAGAATTATGAGATAAAAAGTCATAATTATGAGATAAAAAATCATAATTATGAGATAGAAAATCATAACATTTGATGTTTTATTTCTTTTCATTGGTGGAAACGGGCTTCTAATGGGCTCAGCTACTGACACTTATTTTTAGCAACAAAAAAAAAAAAAAAAAAAAAAAAAAAAAAATTCCACCCTCTGCATCAGGCAATCAATGTATTACTTTGTACTTGGAACAATATGAGAGTAACTAAACTTCTAATTGATGCTGTTAAATCATTTTATATTTTTTGTGCTGCATGTAAAATGTTCTCCCTCACTTTGAAAATGCACTTTACAGTCTCAGTTCAACTTGATAACAGTGAGTTCCTTCATCTGTTCTGGTTGTCAACGTGTGCAGGATGCTGGAGGACAAAGGGGAGGATGTTAAGGACAGAAGTTGTCAGTCAGTCGATCAGGGACGCCTCTGCTGCCCCCTCAGTCGTTGCTCTGCTGCAGTAACTGATGCTCCCTCTAAACCCATTCTCGCCTCATGTGTTTAACGGACACAATGCACGGCAGTCGAAGGGCTCCTGATTTATTGTCATGTTATGTCCGTTGCAACAGTCAGAGAAGCGTTTTGCGCCTGACAGACTGGGTTTGTCCTCTAAGGGACAGTCAACATGACCACGTCATTGTCCGTGTGTGATGGCTTGACAGAGCAGATGAGGAACACAAACATCTATAACATGTTGTGCTCATTTCCCATAATTACTGCATATATTGTCTGCAAACCAATTAGCATTGATCATTACAGTCCAAAGTGTCCTGGCTGATCCAACGATCACAGCCTTAATGAATCCCATTTAGCACAGTAGCTAATTACAACAAAGTGATTACATCCCCTGCATGTCCGTGTCCAGATCTGCCACAAATACAACAAACGTTTCAAATTCCTGCGCATCAAAGCTCCTTGCAGCGTTTCTGACTGTAGACTGATCCTGCTGTTATTTGCAGGTCCAGTTGATCCGTTTCCTGCTGCAAACATATGAAATTTCTCACTGTGCCCTTTAGCTAAAACTAGGCAGTAAAGTAGTTAGCGTTATTTGAAATTACTTTGGTCACTTAGCGGAGCGATGAGCCGTTATGAGCAGCACTAACGACTTTCCTCCTACGGCTGTTAACAGAACATGCAAAGTGCATTTATGACATTTGATGACAGAAGAGAGAGTCTGATGATTTTTAGTTAATATTCTGTTCACAAGCAGCTTTGTGGGGATCTAACAAGGTTGAGTCAGGTCCTCTGGGATGAAGTCTTTTTATCCAACAGACAGCCCTGAAGAAGACTCAAGACTGAAGAAGTCTAGGATAAAAGACGAAGCGTTTCAACAAAGACGGATCTGTCCAGAGGACCTTACTCAACCTTGTTTTAGGTATTGAGCATGCACCAGGACAGTTATGTGAGGAATGGAAATATACTGTACAAATACTGAGAATGAGTGCTTTACTAAATACTGTAAAGATTTAAACAAAATAAAATCATCAGCATACCTGCAAACTCAGAAGGGATGAAAAGATGACAAACCTAGCGCCTGTAGGTGAAAGTCTTCGCATTGAACTGAGTGACATTGTAGGGTAACGTTAACACACAACTCACTGATGTTAGCTGACGTCCTAGCTAGCATTACATGCTGACAAGCTCTCCACTACAGGTGACGTTATGTTGGAAAAGGTAAAGGATTACGACACGCATAATGTTGCTAAAGTAGATTTTTTTTTTGTTGTTGCCAAATCAAGTTTAACTTACGCAGCATATTTTATTGTTGGCAGATAACGAGACTTAGCTCAAAACCAACAGCGTCCAACATTAGAAGTGACTAGTTATAACGTCGACAAGTTTCCTTCACCCATGGGAAACATTTCATTATCGTCTATCTTGATTGCAGTTGGCCAAACGACTCGTGTTCCACCAAGATGTTGTATTGTGAAGACAGAAACCTTGTTGTTTCTTAAAGTCCAGTCGTGGGGAAATTATGCCATAAATGTTGCCTATTAATACTTTTTATTTTTATTTTTTTGCATTTAAACTAAAGTACTGTACTGTGAGATCACTGTGGCAAAGTAGGAAAATGTGGGGAAAGAACCCAGAAGTAAGACTTTGAAACGTTTTGCTATGTCTAACTTTTCTCTTTAGTCCATCAGCGTTAATAAACCAAGTAGATCTACTTGAATTAAAATATGGTTTTATGTACATCAAAGAAAATAAGCTAAAAAAAAAAAAAAGCAGAAGTTCTCAAAGATGTACTGTAGTTTGTTTCATCTCACCATTTTCCAGCTCTCTTTCTCCTTCGTGCAGAGATTTGATTTTGCTGCTGTGTGGTGAATGAAACCAGCCACAACTTGGTCACTGGAAGGAAAATTTGCAAAGCTCCGTTGATTTACAGCAACTCTTAAAAATAAGTGGACATTTTATATCTCAGTGGATTATTCATGGTAAAATAAAAGTTAAATAAAATAGACTTATTTTTTATTTTCATGTTTTGTTCCTTAGCACTTGTTTATGTGAGTGAACCTAAACAACTAATGCAAATTTCAAGGTAAATATCATTAACATTTTTCAACATAAACACAAGCTTTAGTTCTTTAACACTAGTGATTGGAGTTTTTGCAGAAACATATTAATATTATTTACACTCCTGATGAAAGCTGGCTCTGATGGGAAATGTTCCCACCTTTGTAATGCTAACCAGTCTAACCACTGAAATCCACTTTTCTCTTACAGCATCCAGCACCAATTAAGAGTCAACATGACTGAGGGGAGTTAGGAAAGCTAAGGATGAGTTCAGGGGACATCTAACCAGAAGCGGCTCAGCAGAGAAACAAAAAGGAGTCAAACATGCCAGGAAGCATTAGCAGAGATTTAACCACGTTGTTTGAGAGACAAGAGTTCATGGTCATCTAAGATAGAAGCAAGATAGACAGAGGAGAGGGACAAGTGTACATCTAAAGACAGTTTCAGAGGCAGGAGCAAGACTCGAGGGGGACGAACGTTGTGTCATGTCTCAGTAAACACCAGCAATAAAAACACCCGGCCCTTCCTGGAAAGCTTTCAGACGATTACTGAGACAGCTGGGCCGGCACGGTTTATCAAACGGACAAAGTAGAGCTGGTGAAGCAAGCTGTATGGATGGGATATTAAAGTGATATTTCACTTCATTCCTGAGGTTAGACTTTCAAAACCTGCAAAGTTCTGCAGATGATGGACATCGTGTCCTCCTCTCATTGATTAAAACCAAGATGGAGCCCCGATTTCAGAGCAGATGCGTTCTAAAAGTAGAAACTTCCAAATAAATGAGAATAACTTGTCAAAGTCCCAGGTCAATTTCCAAGGCGGCAGTCCCATTCTCATTTTTAAAAAGTTGCAGCTTTATTTTATGTTGCGATATAAAAGACAAGAATCAGCTCGTAAACGGGATTTATGGCCCGGTGTTTTCCTTCATCTGCAGCTCTGAAGTACCGGACAGGTCAAGAAGTAACAACATCAGTAAATGACTAAAGCAGCTGAACTCCAACAAACCGAAGCACAGCACTTCCTGCACGTCAGTGGATTGATTCCCACGTTGGAGCCTTGGATGTATAAACTTATAAAGTATAAAGAGTTTTGCCAGTCAGCCCCGCTCAGACACGTGTGGGGCGAGACTAAGCCACCTTATTGATGACCCATTTGGCCAAGAAAAAAGTGAGGCCAAGGCTGGCATTAATGGAGCAAAACCTCAGAGAAATGACACCGGGTTGGGATGAGCGAGATTTAAAAAAAAAAAAAAAAAAGGCACCTGGAGACTAATTAAAAATGACATCCAAAGCCTGCTATCAATTTGGACCAGGCACACACGAGCTGGGCCAGGACTGACCTCCACCAAGGACAAGCAGCGAGGTAAGACAGAAAGAGAGAGAAAAGCTCATTGAGGTGTTGAAAAAAAAAAAATAATAATAATGACAGAGCTGTGATACACGGATTAAACCCCGGAAACTGGAGGGAGAGATGTTCAACGGGTTGACTACAGGCATCAAACCAATTAATCATTTTTAAAAAAAAAATATATATATATATTGTATTATTACTCTTTTTATTATTTTGGCTAATCAATTTTATAAAATGTATTTTTTCCCAAAGCCACTGGGCTCGACTCCCAGCAGAACGTGCACAGATGTCATGACTGTGCTGGAGCTCAATCCAAAGTCTAATCATTTTAGATATAAACTCAGTTATTTCCATAAACTGCCACAGATTTTAGGTTCTTTCAACATAATGGAAGGGTCAAACCAAACTTTATTTTAGTTTTATATTTTGAGTGAACTCCAAATCTTTTCCTCAAGTTTTCCTTCTGTAAAATGTCTGGTGCATTCATGTTCTGAGGTTTGTCCTGGTGGAGGTTCTTCTCATCCATGGTGCTCCTCAGTCATTTGGACTTTTTGAGTTTGAGTTCTTGTCTCCGAATTTTTCAGTTTGAACAGAGAAAACTCCTCAGCTGAGATGTCTTTCAGTGGCCTTCATTGAACCTGCTGGGTTCAGATGTTTGAGACACTGAACACTACGCAGTTTCACTCATTACACAGCTAATTTAACGTTAACAGCCAAGGTCAAGGTTTCTTTATTGTCATTCACATCATATGTGATACATGTGGTGGGACAACATAATAGAACCTGTGCAAATGATGTCCAAAAATCACTGTCCATTTCTCATGGTGTACAGCAAACTTCTTTTGTTAATACCCTGATGCATGCTCAATAATCCAGGTAGAAAAATCTAAAAAAGCTAAGTCTGGTCCTCTGGACCAGACTTAGCTTTTTTAGATTCTTTTGTTAACTTAATGTTGTGATTTCTGGTAGAAATGGGAAATTTCCACGTTAAACAAACAAACAAAAAAAAAAAAAAAACTGCACTAACGTTGCTTTGTGCTCTGCAGCAGCCTGTACAAATTACCAGGAGGACAATCTGTGTTTAGTGAGGTCTTCAGTGGAGTTCCGAGAAATTGTGACTAGCTAGACGCAGGGGTGTCAAACTCCAAGCCTCGAGGGCCAGAGTCTGCAACTTTTAGATGTGGCTCTGATGCCACACAGCTGAGTCAAATAAGGAGGACTTTGGAGAACTTGACTGCACTGAGAAGCTAATTCAGTCATGTGAATAAGCTGTGTGGCATCAGAGACATCTAAAATTTGCAGGACTCGGCCCTCGAGGCCTAGAGCTTGACTCACCTGACTAAAGAATAATTACTAACAAGGTTTCTGACACAATATTGAATTCCCAGTCATTGCACTCCTATGGCTCTTGAGCAAGGCATCAACTGGAAAACTTCTCTATTGATATCAAAGTTCATGCACAATATCAGAGGTAAAAAATAAAAAATAAAAAAAAAATCCAACAGCATTAAACAAAGTTAAGTCAGGTCCTCTGAACGGTTGACCCACTATGTGAAGGTTCTATTTATAAAACTGAGTTTGTTGCAGCTCCTCGAACTGAAGAAGTCCTTTGGATTAAAGACAAAATGTTTCAACAAAAGTAACCGTCCAGAGGACCTGCCTGACTTAACTTTGTTGGGTTCTCTCTTGATCTTTCGTCCAACCAAGGACTGCCATTTTAATTCAGATTGTCCTGTAGCCCGAATTGGATTGAGCATCTACATGTGTCCCTGACTAACTCCAGCCTAAAAACAAGGTTCTAATACCCTGTTCTGATGAGTTATGAGGTTTGACAGGAAAATGCATGTGGAGTGCATGTGCATCTGGCGATTAGCACAGTCTTGATGTGAGAACAATCTCTACTCAGTTCATTATGTGTACTAATAAATGTTAAATGGACTGTACTTATATAGCACTTTTTTAATCTTACTAAGATACTCAAAGTTCATTACAACACAATCCGTGACCTCATTTACCCATTCATACAGCACTCTACTAGATCTATACAAAGACTAATATGAGCTTTAGATCACATTCATATTCATCGGAGGCAATGAGGGGTTCAGTGTCTTGCTCAGGAACACTTCAATACATTACTGCTGGTGGAATTGAACCCCCAACTCTCCCATTGGAGGATGACTGATCTAACCTCTCAACCACAGCTGCCCCTAAAAAGATTGTGTAATAATACTATTCTAACATAGCCATTGACAATTTCTGGCAATCATTTTCCAATAAACAGCCTTGACGACATCACTTCACAAGTTTTTACTTTGAACACCAAAAGGTTTAACTTGTTACTGATGGGGTAAATATGGGTCATGCGGACAAACTGGATAAGTTATAATTGCAGAAATGCAGGTTGCAAACTAATGAGCAATCATTTGCTGTTGCAGCAGCAGTGATGACAGTTTGACGAGAAAAGAACAACTCATCTGAAAGAAGGCAAACAATGAGGTTTCTCCTGTTTTTGAATCGCTAACATTCAAACGGTAGGTATCATCATGACTCTGCTGGCCATGATGCAGGAAACAGCAGCAGCACGGACTGAGGCAGGAGGGACAGATGGCGCCAGGATGAGGGGCGGGCTTAGTGTCATCAATTCTTTTGAACTGCATTTGAATCCCAAATTATGATCCAGTGCATTTTCAAAGACAACACCAATAGACTGAACCTCAATCTGTGAGAAAAATCCATGCGACCCAAGTTAAACTGGGAGCACACACAGGTACTAATCCAAAGCAAACTACTACAAAATCAAGTGTTTTTGAATAATCTGTCAGGCATCACTGCAGAAAGTGTGCTAAGCTTTGTGCATCACAGAGAACCTGTGATAACTAAACACAAAAGGCTTTTTATTGTTACCCTTATCTTTGTTACAAGGAAAAAATAAATGCCAAAACATACAGAACGCTCTGCTGTCCTTGTCAGTGCTGTGATTGAGACTCAATTAATCCGTGCCCTGTCAGCAGAGCAGAATGTGGAACCGCAGAACAGAGGAGATTGGTCACTGGGGGACTGACTCACAGTCCAAACTTGTATGATTGATACAGTTAGAGAGCATTCTAATCTGATCTGAGTACAGCAAGAAGGCGAGGTAAGCTGTGTGTTGTTCTCAGATCAGCTGAGCATGAAGAAAAAATGAGAGAAAACATGAGAGAAAACTGAAGGACGCTATAAACTGGCAAAACGCAGGTCGAAAGAAGAGAAGGACAAAAAGGCTTTTTTTCTTATATAACTCATAAAAGACAATACTTTCAGTTTAAAAAAAAGTCTTGATTTTGAGCGTTACAGTCCACAAACAGGTACTTAAGTTTCCTCTCTTGGAGATGAATCATGGAGGATAATAATAATAAAAATAATAATAATGTATATTGTATAAACTGTATATGTAT
>JARVLU010000646.1:17146115-17164809 GCA_031762415.1 Simpsonichthys santanae
TTGTCCATGTCTCTGTCTCCAGACCATACAACATAGCTGGTCTCACCACTGTCTTGTAAACTTTTCTTTTGACCTTTACACCTTTTTGTTACAAATCACTCTTGAAACTTTTCTCCATCCGCTCTTTTTCACATAGCACTCCCCATTTTCCTGAACAGGTGACCCCACCCCAGGTACTTGGAAGTCCTGCACCTTTGTGACCTCTAATGTGCAGTAATCCAAGTGAAAACCGTCTAAAGTGACAAATAAAGACTAAACTGTTCTGCGTTTTAAAATTAAAGAGCGAAAACTAACAAAACCTTTTCATACACATCGCTGTTAATTGAAAAAAAAAAAAGCCTTTAAACGTGATATTCGGTCAAAGCCGCATGATAAGACGTTCAGAAATCTCCCGCCACTAAACGTTGACACATAAAATATTTAAATTGTGGAAGAAAAAAAAATAAATTATTTAGTTTTTAAGTTTAAATTACTTAAAATAAATATATAGTTTTTAAAAAGCGCCAGAATGTGCTACTTACAAAGGAACGAATCTGGGAGAGACCTCAGCACATTTACTCCTTCGAAAAGCACTGGAGTCTCACGCTGCTTCCGGTCCGTCTGCATTAAATGTCCGTCCGAAAATGTTTCAATTCGTAAGACTTCCGTTTCACAAACTTCGAAGAAAAATAAAATTACATTAAAAAAAGTTAATACTGTACAGTATTCAAAACAATTAACTGTATAATTTTTTTAAATATATAATATACTGTATATGAATTTAGATCTTTATAAAATCGTGAAAGTAGTATAATACAAAAAAAGGCAATATATATTTTATATAATGTGCACAGTGAGAAGTAAAAACTTTGAATGTTTGCAGGAACAGTTCCAGTAAATGGTGTGACATTGTGAATTGTTTTTAGCTTTTTTTTTGTTTTGTTTTTTTACAATGCTCACAGTACCATTCACCTTTTTTAATTTTGCACACAGTGGAAAAGCTTAGTGCACTTTGAACAGGAAGATGTTTTGTAGGATTGCAGGCTCTCCCAGGAATAGACTTGGTGTCTCGATCAAGTAACAATAGTTGTCAGGCCACTGAAGTTTTGGCCATTTCCCCCCCCCCTCACATTTATCCACTCACCTGGACGCAAGCCGTACAGGTCATTAAGATGTATCCCATTAATGTTTCATTTACCCTTTATTTTTTGTTTTTAATTTACCCTTTATTTATACAGGTAGTCTCAATGCAATGAGCCACGATAACTCATTTTCAAGAGAGACCTCTTTAGGGAGCAGATGGGGGTGGAGGCAGGTGTGTTTCACCTTTTTCCACCCACATTTGATGTTGGTACCGGGGCTTGAGCCGGCAATCTTCCGATCACAGGCCCACCATCTCAAGCCTCTGCACCACCACTCCCCACCCTCCCATCAGCCTAATGAATCATTAGCACCATGATGGCAGTTTGCTATTCACTCTGCCAATCCATCATTAGGCTGATGGTCCTTAATCATGTGAGCAGCTGGTTTTGGCTGTCAGCAAACTGGTTGATCCACTACAAGTTGCCATGTTTCAGACTGAGCTGCATATAGCTCCTCAGACTGAAGAAATCTTTGAGGAATGACAAAAGTTTATATTTTTTTCGTTTTATGAATGTCCAGAGGACCAGACTTCTAGATTTTTCTACCTTGATTGAGAAAAAAAAAAAAAAAAAAAAAAAAAACTATAGAGTATATAGAGATCACTAATGTTGCAACATACACTGATAACTACAGCAACTAGACAAGTAGGTTGTTGGCTCAATTCTGCTGCATGTATCCACCATGTTAATAATCCCATCTAGACAAAGACAAAATTATCTGCATTTCACCAGTCACATACATCCAGGTGGAGCAGTGGGCAGCTGTGCAAGCATCCAGGGAGCAGGTTACTCAATGACACAAGCATGGCAGGAAGTTGACCCTGTGACTTTCTGGTCTCAAGTTGGCTGCCTGAACTAAACTGCTTGAGATGGCCACAGGTCAAGACCAGTTCAAGAGCCTAGACATTGGAAGTGCAATGTTAAAGATCATTTCAGTGCACATTGGTCAATAAAAAGCACATTTTATTTAAAGACATTTAAAATAAATTAATACTTTTTGGAGACATTAGAAATCCAGCCTCTGGATGAACCTTTTGGGTGCAGGGACTGGGAGGCACCATCTGCTGAAGGATCTGAAGCTGCTGACAGTTGGTCACTTTGTTCTGAGGAGCACGTGGTTACAGACGTCTGATGGCAAAGCCACCAAAGTTTGCAGGGATCTCGTAAACTGTAGCGAAGGCAAAACCCTGACCAGGAGCTCCCACAGCGCTGCTCCTGGGGACAACCAGATCATGACTGGTTTTGGAGGTCTGCAGCCAGTTTGTGGCTCTGGATCCTCTTTGACCCACAGCAAGTTTCCAAGCCTGGGCATGAGGAGAGAAGCTCCTGGCCTTCTGTCCTTCAGATCTACGTTTTGAGAACACCCTTTTAGCAGGACCACGAGCGTTGGTCTGCATCAGCACAGAGCGTCCACGTTGTCCAGGAGCAGAGCCAACCAGACGAGAAGACGAGCCCACCTCGCTGGAAGCAGCCCTGGAAGGTTGACGTGGTGCAGGAACAGGTCTGGAGGGAAACATCTGCCTGGGAGTCAAAATAGGATACTTGATAGGACGCTGCATTCCCCACAGAGCAGACCAGTTTCTTCTGCTGATGGAGGGGTTCTTCTGGTTCTGAGGACCACCCGCAGAAGAAAGGCCAAACTGCCTTGCTCCTGGTGGAGCATCAGCCCTGGGTGAGAACAGCCTGTTTGCGGTGAATGCTCTGCTCTTCACCAGTCTGACTGAACTCTGGGCTGACTGGGAGACTGGTGGGAAACTCCTAGTGGAGAGTCCTGGACCAGAACCACTGGAGACTGCAGGACCAGTGTTGAAGCTCCTGCTCCGGAGCCAGAGTGGAGAAATGAAGCCTTGTCTGACTTGATCCTGGGGATAGCTGCCAGATGTGATCAGGCTGCCATCTGGTGGTGGGAGGCCAACATATGTGTTGCTGCTCTGGAAGCTCTGAGCTGGAGGAGAACGAGACATCATGAGTCCACCATGGTGGGACGTTGGACCAACAGCTGACATTCCTGTTCTTACCTCCTTCAGTCCAGAGACAACAGACATGCTCTGCTTGAACCAAGAAGAACACCACCAAGATCCTGTTCAGGAAACAAACAAGAAGGTTAGAAAGAAAAGTGAACGTTTGGATCAAAGCAGCAACAAACACTCACCCCAAACCAAGTCCACAAGTCATTTCTGGGTCTCTGCTCAAAGACCAGCCTGCAGGTCCTGGTTCTGTGTGTGGGACACAAGTGATCTGGTCTTTATTGGGACCTGGAGCCAATCACTGCTCAATGATTTGATTGTGTGCAGGTGCTGCTGAACTGGAGTCAAGAGGTTCATCTCACATGTCTCAGTTTTATGATTCACCCAAATAATAGACAATTCAATATGTTCCTGTTGTCCCATCATGGATCCATGAACTGATCAAAGTTGACTTAAATTCACAGAAATATGGGAGAGATTTATAAAGTAATGAGGTGGAAAGATATACAGTACAGTATAGAAAAGGGACTGGGAGTACTCAGTATACATTTATAATGATGCATCTAAAATGTTAAATAATAGAAGTGGTATATTTTTTGTAATTCCAGAATTAAATATTATGAAAAATAAAAGAATAGCTTATAATTTAACAGTATATATCAGATAATTATTGGCAATATTTATGGCTTTAGAATGGGTTGAAGGAATTAGAGGTTAAAAAAAAAAAGTTGTAGTTTGTTCACATTCAAGTAGCATGTTAATAAGTATTCAGGAGGTACATTTAGATACAAGGAAAAATGTTATACTGGAAATAGCCCAATTAGTTTTTGGGATTAATAATTATGGGTCAGAGGTTAAACTAATATGGATTCCAGCACACATGGGAATAATAAGAAATGAGTTGGCTGACAGTTTTGCTAAAAGTGCTGCAAGAAAAAAATATGGTGGATTTAAATGTTAAAAGAAGTAAAAACAAGGTTAATAATAAAACTTTATATTAAGAAGAAATGGCAAGAGCATTGGGACAAAAGAGACAATGCTGGATTGTCTTATACAGTACTGTATACATATATATATACATACTGTACTGTATATACATATACTGTATATGCGTGAAGTACATGCTCTTCCTCTTCAACCTGCTTTTCTGGGTAAAAACATAAATTATTCTGAGTCCAGATCAGTTTTGGAGTTGATGCCTGCCAGTGCTTTGCTTAAATGTTCACTTGTTTGTTTGTATTTTTGCTTTAAAAGTACTATTTTTGTTGTTGTTGTCTAAAGTAATGGTTTGTTCATGCTTCTGTGGCCAAGACATTTGAAGTTGATGTTCAGCAGCAATTTGTCACAAAGAAATAATTAGTTAGGTGAATAAAAAGTACCTGATTGACGGATGTTAAATATTTTAGCAGCATCTAAATGTGTTTATTGGTTGATTTAAGGATCCCCATTCTTCCTGGGGTCCACACCACAAACATTGCAGTTAAATCAAGCTTTGACAAACATACAAAAACACTCAATAAAATACCCAAGATAAAAACAAATTCACAATATAAAAATTAAAATCAACCCTCTCAATAACATTTTACAAGCATTACAAAATACTTTAAAACACACAGGAATTAAAAACACACACAAAAAAAATTAACCAATTCCAAAGTTAACAATCTTCATTTTAGATATTTTAAGATTATTTTTCAAATTGACATGATCAGTAATTAATGTAATTCCAGAAGGCAGCATGTTCCAATAAGAAATGGCTCGATACAGATGTTCTTCTGAGAGCATTAGTCCTGGGCAGAGGTCATATAAAAGTAACAACTGAGGCTCGTCTAGTATTAAAAGCACGTCTATTGCAGGTGGTAACAACTGTGAGAAAAGACTAAACAGTTTATGTGAAGTCTAGATTTTGTGTAAAGAGAGAAGGCTGCATGCTAGTCTGTCAGATGTTCATCCATGATGCATGAAATCAACATTTGTTCTAAAAAGACATTGACTGCTAACCTTGCAGCTTTATTTTGAACTACCTGCAGTTTGTCCAGATGGTTTTTTTTTAAGCAATTGACCAAAACAGCTGAACAATAGTGAAGTTGACAAATAACTAAAGACTGTATTACAATTATTTTTTTTCCAGAGACATCAAATGTGCATTACACCAGCTTATAGAAATGTTTCTGCTCATCTTACTCACAGTCTTATCAATTTGTTTTGACCATGAAAGAGTTTTGCCTATTATGACTCCTAGTAGCTTAGCCTCTTCAACTTGTTCCATTGTTTTTGTACAAAGATTTTTTTAAACATTCAGTTTTAACTTGTTGTCCGTTACCCACTCAGAAATAGACAACAGCTCTTATAATACCATATTTATTTGATCCAAGCCGTCAGAAAACATAAATAGTTGTATCATCAGCATATATAGTCATGCATGCATTGGCTAATTCAAATGGCATGTCCTTTACAAAAACACTATACAGCAGAGGACCTAAGCAGCTACCTTGTGGAATCCCGCATGGAAGGGATATATAATTTGAGCAACTTCCATTAAACATAACACATTGTTTCCTTTCAATAAGATAACTACTCATGAAGTTAATAGCAGAGTGTTTGACGCCATAAGCCGACAGCTTTATTACTAATAGCAACAATATCAAAAGCTGCACTGATGTTGAGAAATACAACACCAACAAGTTGTTTTCGATCAATTTGCTTTAATCAATCATCATTAAGAGCTGTCAACACAGTACTCGTAGAGTAGCCCTCTCACAGTTTATGTAAAAGTAACGTTGAATTTGTTTAAACACAACTTGTTCCATTAATTTATGTAAGACTGGTAAAATGCTTATAGGCCTGCTATTTTGCCCCGTTAAAAAGGTTCTTTCAAATTTTTAGCCAGTGGAATAACTTTTGAAAATTTCCACAGATCTGGATCAGATTCATTGAACACAGATTAAAAATATGACATAAAGGCTTAAATTAGCTGAGATTGTAAGAAGCCTTCCATCCATATTGTGAATTCCACATGGTTTATCTATATTGATCGTTCTAAGCAGCTCTTCCATATCTTCTTCAGTTTTATGTTTAAATACAAAATGGCAGGTTGGTTGTTTGTTTTTTTTTTTTGGGTCATAACTTGATTTTTAATAATTTCATGTGACAGTCTCCTGCTCATTAGGGGCATGTCATCTCTAATCCCATTCACCTTTCCCAAGTAATAATTATTAATTTGCTATCTTAAATGGCTCAGTAAGGACCACTTCATTCATTTGAATGTATAGACCCATTGTTTGCTTTACCTCTACCATTAATTAATTGCTTTCCATAGTTTTTTACCATTATTACTACACTGCTCAAATTTAATTTGAAATTGCTTTTTCTTTTACCCGTTTAATTTTGTTATTTTATTTCTAATTGAACAATAAATTTACCAGTCTGCAGCATTCCCTGACATCACAACTCTTTTCATCTCATTTCTATTTTTCATTAAATTTCTTAAGTGATCATCTCACCAAGGAGACCATGAGGATCTTACAGGTGTTTTTTTTTTTTTTTTGGAGCATGTTTATCAGACAGATGAAAATGATTTACAAAAGCAAGTTAATGCTGGCTCGGCTTGTGTTATCTGTAATAATCATCCCACTTTACACATCTCATGTCTTCTATAAAACTTTGTTCTGAACTAAAATCGTACATTTGTTTATACTGTATATATATATGTATATATTACTTAAGCCCTCGCCTTAGGAACTAGTTTTTACATAATGTTGTGATTATTAAATCCTGCCGCTACAGAAATGTCAAAGCATTTATCAGCACAATTTAAATGCACATGGTCAATATATCTAGTTTTTACACCCATTTGATTTATATTAATTCTTGTTGGTAAACTCATTACTTCAGAAATATTGCATATAGTCATATTGATCAACTTTTTTGACGATTGAATGATGGATCTCAGATTTTGTGCATACGCCACTGTTCATCTGGTTTATTTTGTAGTCCTGACTCTTTGTTGTTAAATCGTCTCTTAAGACCACTTGTAAGAAAAATAAAGTGTCAGTTCCCAGCACAGTATCAGCAGACCAGAGTAATTTATTATCATGAAATCAGCAGGAAGTTTACTGGTTTCCTGTGTGCGTTTCAGCTGGGCGGCTGTGGATTTCTGGGTGTCGGCGTGTGGCTTTCGGTTTCCCAGGGCAGCTTCGCCACCCTGTCGCCCTCCTTCCCCTCGCTCTCTGCCGCCAACCTCATCATCACCCTCGGCACGGTCATCATGGTGACAGGTTTCCTGGGATGTCTGGGTGCCATCAAGGAGAACAAGTGCCTGCTGCTGAGTGTGAGTGCACTACATTACCCACAGTGCATTGCTTTAGTTTTATTTCAACGTGTTTAGGTGCAACCAATTATGTTCTTGGTTGCATTTTTTGCTTCGAAGATTTTGAACTAAAAAGGGTCTTTTCCTCTATAAATCAGTTCTTCATCGTCCTGTTGATCATCCTTTTGGCTGAACTTATCCTCCTCATCCTCTTCTTCGTCTACACAGATCAGGTAGGACCTTTAATGTGCTGTGCCTTGATGTAGCCTATGTTTAATTCTCCACCTCTGTCACTCCAGGTGAATGAAAATGCCAGACAGGACCTGAAGGAAGGTCTAGTGTTGTACAACACGGACAACAACGTTGGTCTGAGAGACGCCTGGAACTCCATACAGAGAGAGGTAAAGTCCAGACAACCCCTGGAGAAACCTGATCCTGCTGTTCAGTTTTAAAACCGCTTCCTGTCCGTCTGCTCAGTGGAAGTGTTGTGGCGTGATGAACCATGAAGACTGGCACGCTGCGCTGCACAAGAACCTTGTTCCCGACAGCTGCTGCCAGCAGGTCGACCAGGGCTGTGGACGCAACGCCTCAAACACCTTCTGGACACGAGTGAGTCGCCAAATCATGCATCTGATTTGAATACGTTTAAGTTTAATAATACTGTACAAAATCTGATGATCAGTACTAGTAAAATATTTATTTAGTGCGCTAAATCACAGCAGAAATCGATTTTATTAAACAGGAATAAACTAATAAACAAATGGAACAAGCTTTTTTGGTAGAAACAGCATTTACTTAATACAAATGCATCATAATTGGACAATCATATTTCAATTAGAGTGGCTGGTTAACTGGAACAACCTTCTTTCTTGAACCACAGCCAGCTGGTTTGTGATGACCTGCAAGAAAGAAGAAGGAAACTTTAGAAAGTGTGGAGTTTCTCTAACCTGTTTTTATTTAAGGGCAAACTCATTTTCACAGTGATTAATGTTAAAATAATAAACTCAGGTTGGGATGTGCAGATGCAGCTATGGGTTTAAATAGAGATGCTTGTTTTTAGCAGCAAGAACATTTCACTGTTCATAATGTGAGAAGTTCTGGTTGACTCTTTTATTGTTAAAGCAAGATATTTATGGACGCTCTTCTTTTTCCTATTAAACTGCCAGGCAGCAGAATGTCTTTATTATATAAGAATAAAAATTATTTAACCTCGTTCACATGCTGCTTTAGTCACAGAAGAACTGAAATAATTTTCATTAAAACACTGGATGTTTTAAAGCTTTTGTCCTGGAATAGTTTTGGTACAAACTGCAGTGTGTTGTAATTATAACTCGCCCAAACATATATTCATGTTCCGGTACAAACATTTCCACCCCTGTGCTTTTCTTTAACACTTAACTGGAGGATCTTCACCTAAACAGACAAAGCTCTAATCCCAAAACTGCGTCCATGAATCAAAGTGATTCATCTTCACATGATGTGTTTTCAGGGTTGCTATGAGAAAGTAGAAGAATGGCTGGATGACAACAAACACCTGCTGGGGACTATTGCCATGTGTGTGTTGGTCATTCAGGTGAGCTGCTTGTCAGATTATTGGGATTTGTTCAATACTCAGTACTTCATCACTCATACTGCACAAAAAAAATTATTCTTCATGCAGGTGTGAAAGTACATTTGTTTCTCATTTTTGAACGTGAATGTCTTCAAGGAGTTGACTAAACATTTGAACTAACACGTTCAGCTTCGTGAGCATAAAGCAGACATCCTGCAAAAGTGCTATGTTTAACATTAGCCACATTCCTCTAGCTAAGCTAATGCTAACCGTCACTGCTGACGAGGTCCATCCAGCGCTTCAAAAACGACCAAACTACTCCTTTAAGTGAATGTATGGGACTAACTGGACGTCTTTTTGTTTTGTTTTGCAGCTGCTTGGTATGGCTTTCTCCATGACACTTTATCAGCAGATCCACAGAGCAGGAAAGACGTATGAAGCCTGAAAATCACACCGTTGTTTACTGGTATACATTCAACAAACAAGCAATTATATACTGCTGTAGATGTTTCACTCCCCACTGAAGGAGCTTCAACTGCACGTGCCACTAGTGGGTTGTTGTTTGAACCACATGAAGGTGAGATGGACAATGGCTGAAAACTCCTCTGCTTCAAGTTGAATCTCAACATAAATGGCTTCCTTCACCCCTCTCAAACAATCTACCCATTTATTCAGAACAATAAGAGAGCCCCTTATTGTCGAGGTGTTGGCGTGCTCGTGTGGAGCCATGCATCTGGAGGATGTTTAAATACAGACACCGTATTGCTCAGCCTGTTGGGGGTGTTTTGTAGACCAGTCTGTCTTGGACTCCTGCTAGTAGAAAATTCTGAAGACATGTCACTAAATGGTGCAGTGGGGCAGCTGTGGCTGAGTGGTTGGAGCAGTCGTCCTCCAATAGGAGATGGGGGTTCGATTCCCATGATGGAAGTGTCCCTGGGCAAGACACTGAACCCCTCATTGCCTCATTTGTCCCATTAGTGTATGAATGATGTAAAAGCACTGATTAGTCTCTATAGAATGATTTGTTCGTTTAGATTTTAGTGTTGTAATGAGTGCTGTATGAATGTGTGTGTGGAGGTCAATGAGGCACAGACTGTGCTGTAAAGCACTTTGAGTACCTTGTTTAGATAGAAAGGCATACAGTCCCTTTACATGTCAAAACTGACAGAGGCTGGTCCAGACAAAACATGCACAAACTGAGCTGCATGGTGTCTGCGTAGATCTCTACGTTTGAGAAACTACCTTTAGGGTCCTGCATCCAAAGCAGCTCAATTATCTCACATTGACATAGTTATGCAACAAAAATGGCGTCATCTTGTTGTCGGAGCGGCTTCGACCACCCCTTCTCAACACGAGGCCCGGCCTGAACTTTTCTCACATGCATACACACCAAGTGCTGTGTGACTGGTTACACGTTTCAAAGTCAGCGTTTCTTTATTAGTCGTTCCACCACATGATGTGGTGCATGTGGTGGAATGAAATTGTGTACACAGGGTCCCAGTTACATCCAACAAAAGTATAAATTGTAAAGAAAAACCGTAGTAAGATCTAAGATATGAACTAAGAAACACATTCAACTAAGAATACAACAAGCACTAACGATCCAAAAACAATACGCCGAACAACAGCAGCACGTTTGTGGGCGTGTATGCCAGCTGTACGACTGAACAAACTAGCAGACGTCTGTCTGCTGAAAAGTGTGTCTTCAAGATAGTTTTGTGGCCAAACTGCAGATGCAGTGACAAGTGGAGTCTCTGGTGAGAAGAAACCTGTGCAGTGATGTTTACTGTAGGAGCTCTGTCTCATTGACTATGACAGGTGTGTGAAAACAACTCGCAACCACTTTGAGCTTCAGGAGCATGGTGGGCCTTTAAAGAAAGGACATGCTAGAGAACAGACAGTTTGGGAGGGGTTGAAGGAGGCCATTTATGTCTAATGAGAAAGACCAACGTTAAGATTGTCTCTAATTCACACCTTCATAAAGACCATGACCTTATGGACTCCCCAGTGAGGTCACAAGTGGTTTCAGCTTAGACACAGAGGAAAATTTCTACATGGGAATTAAAGTAACTACAGAATAGAAGTCCAGTTGTTAGCTTGGGTTTTATAAAAAATTGTTTTGTTTTAAATGATGTGCTTCACTTACATTTTTTAATCTATGCACCAAGATATTATTATTGTGAATAGCTTTTAACATTTAGCTTTTTATGATTTTATTTACTCTTCAATATGCCTTTGTATAAACTTATTCAATAGGATTAGAAGGTGTCTGTGAAAAATACATTTTACTAACATGTTCAATAAAGATAAAGTTCTTAATTTGTGCATTAGTCTTTGTTTTATGACAAATAGGAAACTATTTAAGGGGTTGTAGTTAAATATTGACAAAAGGTTCTGTGTTAAAGCAGAAATCAGGCATCAATATGAAAATGAGTGCAGCTCATATTTCCAGCCAATTAGCCAAATAAAACTTCTACTTGATCCCAGGTGAGACAAGAAGTTTGTTTGTTTGTTTATTTATTCATTTCATTTCAATAAAACACAATACAATTACCAGAAAAAAATATATTTAAAAAAAAAAAAACATAAAATGAAAGGAAGCAGAAGAAATTAAACAAACTAGTGAAGTGAAAGCTGTAGCAATAAGTTATAATCTAAGCTGTAAAAATCTTCTCTTACCTGAGGCTGCAGGAGGTTAAACTGTTAAAGCTCCATGGTTTCTTTGTTATCGTAGACGATGTCGCCTTTAACGATGACGTAACGAATGACCTCCTGGTGTCCTCCCAGCTGGTAAATCAGGTGCTCCCACCTCAAAACGAGAACAAACAAAACTCAGAATCTTCCTGACTCCGCCTCTAACACGATGGGTTCTGCGCGTTCACCGTGTGGCGTTGAGGAGCAGCAGGTCTCCGTGTTTGTCGACCTCCAGGGATCCGTGTGTGTGAGAACGGCCGAGAGCGAAAGCTGCGTTGATGGTGGCTGCGGCCAACGCCTCAGACATGGACATCCTCATGTTGACGCAGGCGAGGTGCATCACGATGGGCTGGAAGAACGGGCGTGACTGACAGGAAGAGAGGACATTTGAACACTTCCTGTTGGACTCACCATGGAGCAGCAGTAAGCGTTGGGGTTGAAGTCGCTGCCGAGGGCGACGATTACTCCTGCGTCCAGCATGTCTCTGGCTCGAGGCTGAGGAAGTCTGAACACACTCGTTACTCAACAACCCGCAATCGCGAGGGCATGTGGAGGAGTGTTTATGTCAGAGTACCTGAGGATGTAGGCTGTGGTCGGCAGAAGAACGGCAGCGGTTTTCGCTTTCGCCATGGCAACAATTCCTTTGTCTGTGACTTCTTCAAGATGACTGATGGCTAAAGCTCCGAGCTCCGCTCCCATCTGGGTCACACACATTCACAGGAGGAGCTCACACCGTCTGCCACACGTCAGCGTTTCAAACCAATCACGTTCAAAAATAAGATCAACAATCTCTAACTTTAGCTCAACAGCTCTACACAAGATTCAGACAGGTCTGCCTTGAGCGCCATTGGCCGCGGCAGCCATCTTGGCATGGTCTGACTGCAGACGTCGCTACTGAAGAACTGAGCCGCACCTCAGCGGAGCTCATGGGGTGAAGCTCGTCCCCGTGGAAATTGATGTTGAGACCCATCTCTTTGCCAGCCTGCAGGATGGAGCGAGTCGAGTCGAGGTCAAACACCCCCTGCTCACAAAACACGTCGATGTTGTCGACTCGGAGTTTCCCTGCAGACGCCAGCGCCTTCAGGTGAGGCAGCTGGACATGGAGGACATCCTCAGTGGCTTCTTCAACCGTCTTCCCTCTGAGAAAGGAAAAACGAGCCTGAAGTGGCACCAAAGTTTGTTTTTTTTAACCACTAAACGACTGATTCTTACTTGGGCACTGCGTGGGCTCCGCAGTAGGTTGAGGAGATGTTGATGGGCAGAGAGAGTCGCGCCTCCTCGATCACCTCCAGCATCTTGACCTCAGTCTGCAGCTCCAGGCCGTAGCCACTCTTGCACTCAACCAGGGTGGTTCCCGCTCGCTGCATTCGCACCAACCTACTCCTCAGGGAGGCCAAAAGCTCTGAAGCAGTGGCAGCTCGAGTGTGGTCCACCGTGAAGTGGATCCCTCCTCCGGCCTGATGCACGTCCATGTAGGTGGCACCTTCCAGCTGCAGGAGAACGACAACGTTTCAGTAAAGCTGTGGACCAGCGGTGGCCAATCCTGGTCCTCGAGGGCCACGAAACTGCATGTTTAGATGTTTCGTTGCTTCAACACAGTCAAAAGACACCAAATACAAAGTTACCTTCATCGCAAATTCATGCACTCTGTCTCCAGCCCAGACTGGATGAGTGTGAGCATCAACCAGCCCTGAAACACATTTTACTAAAACGTTAATCGCTATGAAAGCCATAAAGGTTACAAGTATATAAAGATACAAACAACTGAGTGACAACAATTATTTCTTTTTTTTATTGTTTATTACTAAAGGTTGGAGTTTTGAAAAATTATAATTTTGTTGAATGTCAGGATAAAAAAATAATAACAATAATAATAAAAACATCCTTCAAGAGTGGTGATGCCATAATTTTTGCCATTTGGTTGTACATCTCATAATTTATTAGTCTCAAATCAGATTTTACCTCTATAATTACATTATTTTATGATCTCTGATATACAGCAGTTCCTCGTTCATCACGGAGGATCTGTTCCCTGAAGCTCCACAATAAGTGAAAAACTGTGAAGTAGGAATAGTAGTACAAGTAGTAAGTAGTAGTTTATTTTAGTATACTTGTACAGTATACCATATTTTTCTTAATATGTTGCAGGTTTTTTTTTTCTCCATAATTTACATGCCCTGCGACTTATACGCTGAAGCAACGTGTTTATGGATTTTTTCCCCCACATTTATAAACCAATTTTGGCTGAGATATGACCGTTTTCATTCATTATGGCTGAAAATACTGAACACTACCACTTTCAGCCACTAGATGGCAGTCGAGAATTAAGGCATACTGTTGTATCATGCAATAGGTAAAACTGGTTATAAATGACATCATCGGTTTGCCACAGCTGCCACCGTTATCTGCCTGGAGCAACCGAATCAGCTTCATTTCATCAAAGTGCATTTATTAAGAAAAGTTAGAGTGAGACACACCTTTACTGTACTTTTGAGCAAACAAATACTGTAATTGTTTTTAAATGTTAATCTTATTCAATTCTTGTTAAAAGTCCTCCCGTGCACACTCCTGCAGACCACAAATCCGGGTTATCAGCGGCGACACATAATAGATGTGACTTATATGGCGAAGCGACATATTTATGGATTTTTTTCACTTTATTAGACATATTTGGACTGATGTGACTTATAGGGCGGTGCAATGTGTACAGCGGAAAATATGGTATATATATTTTTCCTTTTGTTTTAAGGTGTTTTAAACCCTTTCCACACTCTTGCAATATTCTAGAAAATGTTTCTGAACTCTAAACGCTCTAAAAGAGCACAGAGATTTTAGCTCTCTGCCTCCGGCTGCACTCTGCCAGCTCTCTTGGCCACGCCCACTTCTCAGTTGCAGAGTGGATATAACACGCTGCAGGAAGAAGCTTCTATTGCACCTGTGGGCTGCACACAGGTGCAGCAGGTGCTAAATAATTCATTTTGAATAAAAATTCCATGCCAATCGTGCGGCTCATCCATCAATCAGCCATTAATGTGTCAACATTTGTCAGCCTGCTTTTAAAACTAATTTGACAGAAATAATTTTCTAAAACTTCTAGCAACCAGCAAAACTGAAGCAAATATTCATTCAACAAATAGAAAAACTGAAGCAATTTAAAGAATTCGAATGGGATAAAATAAGAAACTAAACGTTGAGTGAAACGGACAAAAGGTGCAGGCTGTCCTTTTTAAAAACACGTTTAAAGTTACAGAACGTAGAATCATCCATATCTACTCGAGTGTAGACCCTTTCCTCTGTTGGGGTCAGAAAGCTCAAAGAGCAGCAGTACTCACCAGGCAGGACACACATATCTGTGGCATCAATGACTCGGTCAAAGGAGGCTTCTGAATACTGAGCCCTGATGGTTTCTGCAGGCCCCACAGCTTTAATCAGCCCGTCACTGCGTGGAGAAAATCACAATAAGAAAACTCGCATTAAATAAACACGTCAACAAACTAAACAGTCGCATGGGGATGTGACCAAATCTGGCAAAACGATGCGCCGTAAAAGAGAGAAACAAGATTTCATTGGCAGCTTTTTATCTAAACGAGCTGAATTTTTTTGAGACGCAGTTAGCCACCTTCTCCTGAAGAGGGCGCCATCAGCGAGAAAAGTAAGAACAGCATTAGAAAATTCGAAAAGTCTCTTTGAACTTCAAAAAATGTATAATTACCAGCAAATATCCGTAAGTTATGTTATGGAGTGAATCTACAAAAAGCATTTAAAACAAAAGGCTTACCTTCCGATGACAACACTGCCACGCTCGATCACACACAGCCTGTTCATGCCATGCTTGGTCACGTACTTCTCTCCGCTGTTGCAGATACAAACCACCTGCTTGGCATTTTTTACCAGCAGCTTGTTTCTGGACATTTTCACTCTCTAAACGCAGCGACTTGAAACGTAAGCAGGCACCGAGCGGTTCAGAAGCAAAGCAAATATTTGCTTGAGCTCAGAGTTTAAAGTGCAGACAGCGAGGCGGTCCTTTGGGTTTCAATTCACAGAGGGACGGGGGAAAAAAAAACATCGGTCTTGTTTAAGAAATATTACAACAGCCATTTTATTGTGTTGGTCTCATAACAAATCAGGTATTAAGGTAAAGAAAAAAGTTGTAAAACAAACAAAAAAACATGTTTAAAACAATGAAAATGACAAAAAAAAATGCAATAACTCCACAAAGAGCTTTACAGACACAGAACATCAGATCACTCCCTCATTTCTCCATCTTCTTCTTCCTCTTCTACACCTCGGATGTATAAAACATTGTTGCACCTGTGTGGAAAAAGTTCAAGGTAAAACAAAAAAAGCTGCAGACAAAAAGAAAGAAGCTTCATTTCTTTTAACCACGGATTTTCTTTAAAACGCGACAATAATTAACTAAAGTTGGTTAAGAGTTAACCACAAAAACCTTCATTCAAAAGGCTCAAATTCAGTGTTTATACAATAAAAGGAGATGATTAAAGATGTGTTCTGTGATTAAATACCTGACAAGGACTTCACCAAGATGTCCCGCCAACGCTCCATCGACGTATTCTTCTGTGTTTGCAAGCTGTTGCATGTAGAGGAAAAAGAGTCAAATTAAAATTGTGTTTTTCCCTTTTCCTCCTTTTTTCCCACAAAAGTGCCTGTGAACCTGTTTCACTTCTTAAATACTGTAAAAACTAAAAAGGCATTAAAGTGTGAGTGTAAAACTCTGGATTATATTTGTTGTTGTCATTTGAAAACCTCTTTCTGTAAAGCAGATGAAGTTAAAGACATGTTTAAAAGAACACGCATGAACCACCACAACAGCAAATCACAATGAACAAATTGGAAATCCCTCCTGGAAATAAGACACCGCTGTAGATTTGTGTCGCCGACGTCTCATTTGAATGACGTTTTGCAGATTAGTCTGAAGCATTTTAGCAAAAGAATGAGAAGTTTTTTAGAAATATCTTTAGTTGTGACTTATAAAGTAAAATCCAAAATATTTCTAAACATCTGAACCGTTATGACTGTGCTCTCACTAAAGCTGCACCTGGAAGTTTCCTCCACTTTATTAGAAAACATGCTGCCTCTCAGCAAGAAGGTTGCCAGATCGAATCCCGGCTGGAGACCTTTGAGTGGGGTTTGCATGTTCTCTCTGTATGTGTGGGGTTTCATCAGAGTACTCGGGGTTCCCCACAGACCCAAAATATGTATCTCCATCTGAGCTGGACTCGCTGTTACCTGTTGCAGGACGTTCGTTCTCACACACCTTTCAGAATCCACGAGACGCACGGCGCAGAGCTCTTAGGAAGCCCCGCCTGCTGCGGTATACGTTACAGAGAGGGTTTCTTCCCGCCACCGTCTCCGCTCTGTCCCTGCATCCACACTTGGGCCACAAATCTATCACGAAGAAAGCGCCGCGCTTTTCAGCAGGCGGACTCCTCCATTCATGATGTCTGTGCGATTGTCCATCCAGGACTTTTTTTTTGGTCATGTGACTAGTTTAGTGTGTTTGAAGAGTCATACGGCTAAATGTCCGAACGCATTTCCGCACTGACGAACAGGCCCACAAACGTCTGACCAACCACACGACACTTGGCGCGTATTCTTGTGTCGAGAAAGGGTGAGCGAAGCTGCTCTGAGAACAAAATGACGTCATTTTCATCACACGACTACATCAACGAGGGCTGATTTCGCTGTTTCGGCTGGAGCATGCACGGCCCTTAAATTGTCCCTATAGGTGAGAGCGGTTGTTTGTTGCCGTGTCCCTGTGATGGACTTGCAACCTGTCCAGGGTGTCCATGTGCCAACAAGTGATCCAAGAAGGAAGAAGCAGGTAAAGATAATGGATGAATGATAATACATTTTAAAAACATCTATGGAAGTTTGTTTAGGTGAAGTCAATGGTAGAGCGCCCTCTGATGGACAAAACAACGAATAAACAACAACAACCTGGTCTGAGACTTTATAGACCACAAAGCTTTAAAATCATTGATATATATATTTAAAAAATACTGTAATTGTGTTTCTCAAGGACTGACTAAATAGATATAGGACTTATTTATTTGTCCCTTTTTTTTATTCTTGTGTAGAATTTAATCGAAATGTGGATTAAAAGTAAACTGTGTTTAAATGGGTGTCATTTATTCACATTATGATATTAGTTCAAGTGTATTATTGCACTTATTCAGTCATAATTAGGTTATTTTTACACCAGAAATTTTGAATCGGGGAGAAAGAAATTAATCATGGACATTTAAGGGCCATATCTAAATATTTTATAGACCACCTATTTATTTTTTAGATTTTTAGAAGCATAACATTTTGTTGTATGTACTACTGTAAAAGACTATATTCTGTACAGTAGTCTTTAAATGCTAGATGTTATTGTGGATATTTTAAACTTAAGCTTTAAAAGTGGCTAACTTTCTTTCTCAGCAAGTCTTGCTCCAGAAGAGCTGCAGCTGCAACCATGCAATGAGTCTGCAATCCAATAATCACAATTTGGCCTTAAAGTAGCTGAGATTGAGATTTTATGCTTCCAAAACAACTTTGAAATCAGTATTTTAGCTTATTGTTTAAAAAAATAACTCTTCTGCTAGGAGCCAAGCAAAGAATCAACTTAATTTTCCCTTATGAGATCGTGCAAATAGTAGCAAATCATATTCTCTCTGTTCAAGGAACACATCAGCCACAGTTTATAGTTAAAAGTTAAACTGGCAAAAGCAGAAACTGTTCCCACCTGCATGTTCATGTATCCATCCACAGACACCAGGTAGCCTTTATACTCCATACCCCACTTCAGTTTCACCATCACAGGTTTTCCTGTCAGGCCGTTCAGGAAAGGCTTTGGGTTGAGAGGTAAACTCTGCAGGTGATGTCAGAAAACAGGCTTTGAAATATCATCACATACACACATCTACGAATTATAAAGGCTTACACAAAGGCGTGTACATTAGACATAAGATCATCACTCCTGTCCTGTCCTCTTTACACTGGCTCCCGGTTCAGTTCAGGATCCAGTTCAAGCTGCTGCTGTTTGTTT
>JARVLU010000646.1:17207714-17220164 GCA_031762415.1 Simpsonichthys santanae
GATTTTAAAGAGAAAGGGAGGGGTCAGTGAAGAGCACCGGAGTTGAGCCTTTTGTCATCCAGTGTCTTCAGTAGAAACAGAGAGACATGAAGAAACGATTAATCCGGTAAATGAAAATGAGGTCAATAACTTTCATTCATCATATTATTAATTGATTTATTGTTTATTGTGACAGGCCTAACTCAATGTTGAACTTACATCAAATGCTCTGTCAGATTCCTCAGGCAGGAAACTGCTGAACTCTCAGTATGAACAAGAGAACCAGTTTAATTCAGTAACTGTTCTAACTGAATATAAGAAACAAGACATTAAATGATTAAATGGTTTATATACCTATAAATTTTAACACTTCTTTAAATGTTACTCATGTCAAAACATATTTAGTGCTTTAATCATCAAATTTGTATAGAGATGATTTTACAAGGGAGATATTTTTGTTTTTAAAGATTTTTGAGGTTTCTTTATTTCTTTTTTTTAGATGAGCATAATCATTTACAAACACAACTGAACATTGATTTTGGTTACTCAGTCCAACTAGGTTTGTGTTACAGTAATTTATAATCCATGTTTTTGTTCCATTTGTTGCAAAAAGCATTTACCTGAACTGTATGTGCACGTTTGTCTGATTTTATATTCTTACTAGAGATGCATCAATATTACTATCGGTATCAACATCGAAAACATTTTTTGATCGGGTATCGTGACAATGTGACCGATCCATAAGGACAGGAGCTGGTTGCTGTTTATTTTAAATATCTGCCAACCAAGCTAGTGAAGTTACTGTTTTTTACTCTGGTTTCAGCTCCTTTATTATTTATTTTACATTATATTTAGAATTCCTGAACTATTTGAAAGGTTTGTTGAAAGTTATTTTTTTCATGTTTGACCAAAGTTGTCAACCTATAGTTTTTGTTTCAGTATCTTTATTATTATTTATTTTACATTGGATGTTATAACTACATTGACTGCATAAATTAGAGTTGTGTTGTTATTACACGTTTGACCAAGCTTGTGAAGCTATGTGTGTGTTTAAGTGTGCTGTACTGGTGCAGTTTTCAAAAAATGTGTAATCCAGTACATTTACCGCGTTAAAAAAAAAAAACCCGTAATGTTTTAAGTTATGGTAACTCGGCACTGTTTTTCTGTATCAGATCGGTATCGGATCAGTATAGACGGATACAAAACCTCTTACCCAGGTGATAATAGAGAAGAAAGAGAAGGCGATCGCTGCCCGAGCTGCGTCCGCTCCCTGGTTGAGGGGCAAATCTTCTGTTTTAGTTCGGGACCACTGATTGGCCAGAAAGCAGAAACTTACGAAGTACAGGAAGGCCCAGAAACCTGCAAGAAACCAGCAAAAAAAATGAAGTTATTTCCAACTTAACTCATTTGAGGTGAATAAACAGAAGACGCTGTGGGTGAGGTATTATGTAATCCTTCTTGCTTGAAACCTGAATGTGTCTTTAAGAAAATAACAGTGATCTAATTTCTCTAATAGTTGTCGCCAAGTTTTAGTTTCATTTCTCCTGATACAGTGCTCTGTGAGAAAACAATCATCTGAAACAAAGATCAAGCCCAGTCAGGCCAAACGTTTGATAGTCTTGGGAACAACAGCGTTTGACTGCTCACTTCTACTTCTATAACATGATGTACAAACTGGACACACCATATCATTGCTGCCTTTAACGGTAATTGTGCATTCATAATTTTAACAGCATTTTCTTTTACCACACCTGAGAAGCCGATTTCTAGCATCACGGCCTTCTTTCTGTCTTTAACGGAGCTGATGGAGGAGAACTTGTAGTCGAGGAGGAAGAAGAAGGAGCACGCCAGCAGGCCCACCAGGCCCACGAACACGCCGTAGTTACATGCATCTGCGTTTTGGTTGAAGACGCAGTGAAGGCGCTGGCTGCCCATGTTAACATAACCTTCGTTCACGATGGAGGCGAAGACGACCAGGGAAAATATCTGTGGGTGGGAAGAAGAGAAAGTCAAAAGATGGGCAGAGGTTCAGAAAAAATATGTTTAAAAATAACAACAATTACAGAATAAAGTTCCTCAAGGAAAGTTGGGAAGAAATATAATCTACAGTTCATAATTTGATCAAAAGATTAGAAGAATCTGGAGAATTCTCTGAGCTCAGAGATGAAAGTCAACATTTGCAAGCCGTTAGACGCTCAGGCAGCGCAGCATTAAGAACACGTCCGGTTCTGTTATGAACATCCCTGCATGGGCTCAGGAACACTTCCACCAATCATTTGTCTGTAAACACAGCTCCATGTGCTATTCACAAATCCAAGTTGAAGCTCTATCACGTATAGCAGCCAAATATGGACACCAAACAGAAATGCCACCACCTTCTTCGTGTCAAAGATGAATTTAAATGGACTTAGGCAAAATGGAAAACAGTTCTTTGATCAGATGAATGCAAATATAAAATTCCCATTAGAAGCATGAACGTCAAGCCCTAAACTAAACTAAAGTGAAAAGAGATTAACGGGTAGGATAACCTCTTATAAGCCTCTCTGATGGTATGGGGATGCATTAGGGCCTGTGGTATGGGCAGCTAAAAATGCAAAAAATATATCATCATCAACTTTATTTATAAAGTGCTTTAACACCAGTTACAGCTGAAACAAAGTGCTGACCATCAGTAATAAATAAGACTAAAAAAAGCATAAAAATAAAGTTACAAAGTTAATTGCACAATGAATTAAAAACTCAATTTAAAACACAATAAAATGACGAGTTAAACAGATCAAAACCAATAAAAATGAAGTAAAATCAAGTCTCAGTTGGGTTGAAGGCCAGTGAGTAGAGATGAGTTTTCAGACAGGTTTTTAAAATGGAAAGTGAAGGGGCCTGTCAAATGAGTGTTCCATAACTTAGGGGCACCAAGTACAGTACTATGTTTAAAAATAACAGAACAATTTCAGAATAAAGTTCCTCAAGGAAAGTTAGGAAGAAATATCATCTATAGTTAAAAATTTGATCAAGCGATTTGAAGAATCTGGAGAATAGTACAGTATGTACTACTGTACAAATACACAGTAGTCCCTCGCTACTTCGCGGTTCGACTTTCGTGGACTCGTTCCTTTGTGGTTTTTCAAAGTAAGAGTGGACATGACACACAATTGGCTGATTGATGGATGAGCCATGGGTTGTTTATTTAAAATAAATTATTTAAAATGATTTAGCACCGCCTGTGTCATGATCTCTCTCTGCCATGCCCACATTTCTCCTCCAGCTGCAGCAGCTTTGTGAAGGGTTAACCCTTTGCTGTCCAGATGCACTGACTGACTTTTGTATTCCAACTTAAAACTCAAAGTATATCACATCGTAAAATAGTCATAATCACAAAATATAAAAGTGTTAAAAGTTATTTTTAATTATTTTAGAACTTCTATGTTCAGTCGTTGCAGTATACTGTAATTGATCAAGAAGAACATTTCTGTTCCGTGCTGCTGCCGCGTTAACGCTTTAATGTCCTGCCGCGCTTCTCTACAATTTACATTTAAATACTGTAATATTTTAAATAAACAATCTATGCTGCATGGGTTATTTATTTAAAATCTTACAGTATCTAAATTTAAATGGTTAATTTACACAGAAGGAGGGACTACTGTATAGGTTTTAGGATTTTGCATATTCAGCAAGTGATAAACCTCATAGTGCATCCATTGCAACAGCATGGCAGAAGGGTCTGCCTGCAGTTCACACTTCTCACCGAATGAATATATTTATAATATACATCATGAAACGGCTACGACTCAGGACTGTTGAACCGCTATAATCCTCCATTAGACAAGACTGGGACAACATTCTCCTCCCAAACCTCCCAGTAACTGGTCTCCTCGGTTATAAAGGTTTACAAACTGATGTTAAAAGAAGAGCGTCCCAGTGCGAAACAAGGCCCTGTCGCAACGATTCTGAGTTGGGTCGCTGACATTAAATTCAAATTTACCTTATTTTTCCAGACAAATAGCATTTTTTCCCTTCATTTAAACATTTGACATGTTTACTATGTTCCATTTCACAATCTGGGTTTATAAGATTAGCTAATTCTTAAATTTGTAAAAAATCACAACGAGTCTAAATCATTGTTGGATTGATTTTCTCTTCTTTCTTTCAGTCACAATTAAACAGAGTAATTGTTGCAGGCGCGGTGGATTGTGGCCAAATGACCCTTTGAGAAAACTCAGACCAAAAACTGATTTCAGCTCTGCCTGACCAACGGTGTGACGCTTCACTTCCTCTCAGTAATGAAACACTCTTGAATCGTGCACGCATACCAAAATTTTATCACAGCTACAGCTTCACAGTTCTTCTTAACTTAGGGTTTAAAATTTTAAGAACAAAAAAACGATTTCTTGATTTAAATGTTCAGTCTTTCCTCCTCGTTCAGGCCTTACACGTGGTCAGTAATCAGCTGACTAACCTTCAGTGGCAGAATGAGACCATGTGACACACAAACACACATACTTGTACTTGGGGGGTCTGGGTCATATGATGAAGGAAGGAGACAAAATGGGATAATGTCAGGCCAACATTTAAAACTAAGCACGAGTGGATATGATCTGAACACACACACGCATGCATGCACGCACACACACACACAATGTGATCAAGCATCACTGAGCAGCATCCCTGTGTGAGAACGAAGGAATTTAATCTAATTTATTTTACATAATCTCATAAAAGTCACTTTTTAAACTTTACATTTCTTCTACTAGGCTTTTGTTTTCAAAGTATTTATTTAAAAAAAGTAACAAAAAACCCCAATTATTAAATTTATGTCCAAATCATTACTTACAGATGTACAAAAGCTACGTTTTAGGTATCCATCATCATGACCATTTAAATTTTATTTACAAAACAATATGTCAGTAAGAATTTGCTGTCACTCACATTTACACAGGTGGGAGAGAGACAATATAGACAGAACAGTTCAATGAATACAAAACAACAACAACAACATTACTTTGAATTTACTTTGTCAGTCAGTACATACATTTTTGGAGCCAGACTTCATAAGAGTCATGCACAGAGGCAAAGTTGGCTAACACTAGGGATGCTCAATATTAGATTTTTTGGCCGATATCCAATATGCCAATATGTTAAAACTTATTTGGCCGATAACCGATACAATACCAATATATTTTCCCTAGACCTAATTACCATGACTATAGCTTTCTCTGCTGTGGAATTAAAATACTACATTATTCTGCATGATCTTTGTCAATTTGGCCTGCTACTAAATGCAGATGCCAAAAAGGGGCTGAAAATGATGTAACACTTCAACTTGGATTATGTTTAATGTCAAATTTATTCATAACATTTACTCTCTCTAACACAATGACAACACTTACACAGTACACATTTGTCAATTTTCACAAATCTAAACTCAACTTCCTGCGTGACGTCATAACGTTGTGCTGATGCTGCAGGCATTGTTGTCACTGGGTTATCATACAAAACCATCGCCTTGTATATCAGTGAGGTATTTTGATGGAATGGCCGATATCCAATATTTAACTTTATCACTAATATCAGCCGATACCAATACCATGCCGATAAAATTGTGCAACCCTATCTCCAACAGCTGTTATTTTCGGATATTTAATGTTTTTAATGGTTTTTCGGAAGATCACATCTTACAAGATGTTACTTGAGAATCGCATTTATTTTGCAAGGTATCAGCAGTTTTTCTTGTACAAGTGAGTTTTACAAGCTGTTATCATAAAGTACTGTCAGCCAGTACTGATGTATTTGTTTTTCTGTCGTGAAAAGCATAGTGGTTGCATTCCTTAAAACTACAATTGTTTATGTATTTGAGTTGGCTTAAAACATCTTGAGCCCAACAGGCGATGTGACGATAATGTTTATCATTAGAAATCTTCACTCATATAGCCGATATGTAAAGGAAACTCTTTTGTTGTCACTGATTTCAAGAAAAACAAGTTTACAGCAGTTTTGTTCAAGATATTTGTCAGTAAAAGTGCCGCCACAAAACAGTGATCTCCAGCAACAACATCGTCTCTTCACACCTACAACAACAAACGTACCGACTGTCAGCACCACCATTAAACTATAGGGAGAGATCTCCAGCTCCTGACTTTGTTGTAAACGGAAAAGCAGATGTTATCTGACCAAAGGAAGCAGAAAAAGGAGAAAGGTGACCCCTCCTTGAGTCTTTTATAAACAAACCAGCCGGCACAAAAAAGAACAAGCTATTTGGTTTTGAACTATCACGTCTTCAAATCTTGTTAAAGAAACGCATGAAAAATGCGTCCTCAGAGTCTCATTACTGCAAAAATCATCATAAATAAAGAGATATGAGTGCTGGATTAGTGTTAGATTGTCAAAACAAGACGGAAAAGGAGAAGTGTTTAAATCAGCGTCTCGTTGAAAAACTGGAATTGTAGCTTTTAAGTTTAAAATCTGAATTTACCAGAATAAACTACCAAAAGTTGGTGTGCGACTATAACGCGGAGCTCAAACCACAACTAAGTGCAAACACTGACAGCTCTCGTCTTACCACGTGGTTGGTCCGGTCTCTGGTGGGCTGGTATTTTGGTGCAGGAACACATTGCTCGGCGTGGCCGTTACAGAAGCAGCTTCCCTTCACTATCAGGTCGTAGATGGCAAAGTGTTGAGTAGGAAGAGCTTCCCGTGTGGAGGCGAGGTCTTTGGTCTGGCAGGGGCACGGCTGATGCTTCAGTAACCTGATTCGGATGTTGGTGAGCCTAAGCTGCTGCTGGCCCTCCAACCCAAACGGATCCAGGGAGTGCCACTTCGGGAGGGTCCGGTAAATCACCTGACAATCAGAGAGAGATGAGCTGTGTTAATGTAAGTCCCAGACTTTGTGCAATTTATTGCCCCAAAAACAGGCCCATCTTTGAGCTGTCAAACATGACAAGTTAACTTTGCACCTAAGACCGTCTTTGCTGTAGTTTTATGTTCAAATAATTTAGTTTGACAACTTCTAAAATGTAGATTTACAGGCGTTTAAAAAGGAACATAACTGTTACAACAAAGGTTATGGCATTTACATGCTCCACTGACATCTAATAATAAAGTTACAGTTCAACCAAAACACTAGTCAAGACAAACAGCTCCCATTTACTGCACTAGTAACACTTGTCACTCACTCCAGTTACATGAACATGTACCATATTTTCCGCCATACATGTCGCACCGCCCTACAAGTCACATCAGTCCAAATGTGTCTAATAAAGTGGAAAAATCCATAAATATGTTGCTTCGCCATATGCGTCGCATTCATTATGCGTCAACGCTGACGTGTCACGTTTGTAACGCGTCACCGCTAACAACCTGGAAATGTGGGCCGAGCCCGGAAATGTGGGCCGGTGTTGTGCCAAAAATCAATTGGCTGCCAAATGGTGGCCGCGGGTGCATGCATAGGAGGACTTTAACAAGAATTTAACAAGATTAGCACTTAAAAACAATTATTTGTTTGCAGGAAATTGTAGTAAAGGTGTGTCTCAGTCTAACTTTTCCTCATAAATGCACTTTGACGGTCAAATCAGCTGCATTTTCAAAAGCCGATACGCTGAAACATGAACGCGCAGGGGGCGACTCACTGTCCATTTATTCTAAATTTAACAAGATAACCACCTAAAACAATTATTTCTTAGCTCGAGTTTATAGTAAAGGTGTGTCTCAATTGAACTTGTACTTAATAAAGGCACTTTGACAGTCAAATCAGCTTCATTTCGCCGGGGTGGTGCAGCAAAATGAAGCTGATTTGGTTGCTCCAGGCAGACGACAGCGTCAGTCTATGGCAAGCCAATTGTGTCATTTATAGCCACTTTTACCTATTAAATGATATAACGGCATGCCTTACTACTTGACTGCCATCTAGTGGCTAAAAATGGTAGTGGTCAACTTTTTCAGTCAGAATGAATGAAAACGGTCATATCTCTGCCAAAATTTGGTTTATAAATATGGGAAAAAAATCCATAAATATATCATCGACCTATAAGTCGCAGGGCATACAAATTATGCAACAACAACAAAAAAAGGACTATTACTGCAAAAATACAATGATATAAATAACTGTGGTGGGGAAAATGAGTTCCTTGGTCTTTAGTTCAAATTGATTTGCAATTTGAGAACATTTTCAAGTTTCAAACCATGTTTAAATTTTTTTTTACATTGTATTTTAAAAACTTTAAATTATACTGTCTATATATCTTACTTTAAATTTGATTCAGCTAACCTCATAGATAAACGCTTCTTTAAATGTCACCTAATGCACCAATATGTTACTACTCAAGTTTTTATAATTTTCTAAACTGACTCTTTATTCCTTTTAACAATCCAAAATATACAATGCTACTCATACACACAGTCATTGTTTTATCTATTCTTTTTCTCCTTGGCTGCATGTTTTTCATTTTTAACGTTAAAATGTAGTAAACAGTCATTAAATAGGCTCATTATGTTGTTACATCTGTCATGATAAAGGGGGTTTGATGTGGGGTGGGGGTCATGTGTGCAGAAAGTTATGACTTTACATTCTAAAAAAGCTAAGTCTGGTCCTCTGGACATATATATCAGCTAAGTCTGGTCCAGAGGACCAGACTTAGCTTTTTTAGATTTTTCTACCTGGATTATTGAGCATGCATCAGGGTATGACTTTACATTGTTGGTTATGACCTGAAGTTGCGGGGTGTCCTTATATGAGGGAGTGCATTGCCCCACCTCTCTTTGAGTCTCCACCTTGTTTCATCCCTGGAATCGCATCAAACTGAGGATCTTTTCATGGGCTGCCATCACCGTGGTTACTGCTGCCACGAACAACCAGCACTGCTGCTGTTGTTGGGGTGAAACAGTTGGCATCTGCTCCAACCATGGCTATTAGAAATGTGTTTGCAGTGTGGCTCTTTACAAGTTGCTGCCATTGATATCACTGTATGGCATGTGTTTATGAAGGTTTCTTTTTTTTCTTTTTTTTTCTTTTCTTTTTTTTTTTGTGTATAAACTGAATTGAATTGTAGTTTAAATTTTGCTTAAGGTGCAAGAAACGTGCTGTTCCCTGATTGTCTGGGGGAAGCGCTTTTAATTTCCCAGTTGTTGAAAAGGGTCATGGGGTTACAGCACTGTGATCCTCAATTATAAGAGAACATGGCAAATAGGATGAGGGGCACTGGTCCACGGGTGAGCACGGAGAACAAGGTCTGACAAAGGCAGGGATGAAGATGCAGCTCCACATAATTCAGAGCTGGACAAAAGGCCTGCGACAGCCCAGCGACACCACAGCAACATCCACTCTCCCATACGCCCACGCTGGCATGTAGCAAGCATGCGTTGATAAATCCCGTCAGCGTTTTGGTCTACTTGGAGCTTCACTTGTCCTTTGGCTGTATTGATATCCACTTTAACATTCACAGATATGCTGATGACACCTATGTTTTGTAAACAGCTTGGTTCACATCTCAGACGTCTGCCCACAATTTGCTCCAAGTTAACCAATACATGCAGGAAGCATCCTTATCAGTCATCAGCTGGATTCCTTCCAGATTTACAAACATCTCACCCATCCAGTGCAGCTCTTGGGACAACATATTATTTACTAACTGCTGTCATTTTGATCATAACACAATGTTAAGAAAGGTAGTTTATGGACCTTACGGACAGCTGTACGTTAACAAAAATTATCATAATACCAGTCACACAGCGATACCCCCCTCCACACACACTCACACACACACTTACACAAAAATTGTAAATGCCATAAAATATTCTAAATATCATCAAGCAGTCAAATTAAAACTGTGTATTTACATTTATGTATGACAGAGGTCATGTACACACATGACAGTTTTTAACGTGACTGCTTGTACACCCCATCGCACTTTCCCTTGACCCCGGGTGGCAAAACATCCCACTTGACTACTCCCAATGTCCCTCCTGCTGTTTTCTCAACAGTGACGACTAATATAAGTTTGAGGACAGGTGTTGTGTCTCAACTGTGTCAGTACCAACTCATGAACTATAATCAACCCTTTACAATGTAGTCATGTTTTCTCTCTTCATAACAGGGTCCAATACAACAGCTACCTGGACTATGCAGTACTGTATACTGGAATGGTGGAAATTGCACTCAACCTAAAATTAATCTCAAACTCCTGTTTTGTCACTTGTGAACAACAGCCAAAAATGCCTAAAATAATATTTCTGACTAAAATAAGCCATTCACCTCACTTGAATCGTTACATTTGTAGATATTCCAACATTGTTTGTATCATCTCCTTTTTGTAGCTCCTGAATGGCATGGATGCACTCTCTATTCCTTGGCTGTGTATTTAAGTACCAAGGCAAAAGGACGACGCCGAGGCATTGTCTACTTATGGTATTCAGTGAGGGGCTAGAGTTCCTAGTAAGATTTTGTGATTTAATCATGTGTTCTTTGTGCTCCTCACATGAGAATCTGTGCCCTGGGTTCTTCAAGATTGAGTTGTCCTCCAGCCTGAGTTTGCCTTGAACCATCATCACAATCCTCTTCATACAGACATACAGCTGGAAAGATTTCTGTCTCTTCATCCATGTCCAACCTGCCACTCTCTACACAAACATGTGAACCTCACCTACAATACTCACCTTCCTGGAGCCTGGAAACTTGCCCTCCTCTCCAAGCCTGAACACCTACAACCAAAGCCTCCACTGTTTAATATACTAACCTTCCAGAAGATCCTCTGCCTTAATTAAAACCCTAACCGTCTACATTCTGCTCCCACAGATGCGTATTTACCCTTTTCCTTCCAAGTCAGCCCCTTGTAAATATTGTAAATGCTAATTTCTTACTTCAGTCTCTTGACTCTTTCTGGGTTTCAGTTAATCACGCTCTGAGAAATCCATACGTCCATTATCTTTACTCGATTGTTCCTGTTTTGGGTCATGGAGGTCACTGGTGCCCATGTCCAGCAGTCAATGTGCAAGGGGTTGGGTGCACCCTGGACAGGTTGCAAATCCATCACAGAGACCCATAGAGACAAACAACCATTGCTCTCTCACTCACACCTAGAGACAATTTAGAGTTACCAATCAGCCTAACATGCATGTTTCTGGTCTGTGGGAGGAAACTGGAGAAAACCCACACATGTACGGAAAGAGCATGAAAACTCCACCCAGAATGGCACCCCCGGGCCAGGATTTCATCCGACGACCTTCTCGCTGAAAGGTGGCAACGCTCCCAACTGCACCACCTCTGAGAACTCTGACAAATGTTGTCAAATTTAACAAGATTTTAATAGTTTGTAGCAGGTTTGCTGTGTTTTTAACACAATCCTTTAGCAACTAAGCGACTAAGTTTGAATAAATGGGGAGCTAAAAACTCAACATTTAGATAAACAAGATGCTTGCCATAATAAAGACCCATTTTGATCCACGTTTTGCACTTGTCCAATAACATCTTTGGGCCTGCAGTGGTGTTAAAATCAATAAATCAGTGCAGTGAGTGGCTTTTTAAATGTATCTGATTGACAGTTTAATAGTTTAGCACTTGTATTTTTTTTTTTTTCAAGATTATGGAAATGCTTTACTGTGTTGCGTTGTTGAGCTACATTTTCACAGAAACATAATGGTGTTCACTGTAAATAATGACGAGTATTGCCCTGTTGTGCCTTTATTTAATATGGGACAATGTTTTTCAGAATTTCTTTGGTATTTTCAAGTTGCAACATTTCCATTCGCAGTAATGGTTGCGCGTAAGTGTAAAAATGCACGCCACATTTGCAAATGCTTGGAAATCCCATTTCCCAGAACATGTATGGCCCACTTAAAGTATTCTGGCTTCGTAGTTGTTGTACTTTAGTACAAACGTAATTTGCACTTTTATCATTTCTTTGCTGGGTCAACTGAGACGATTTAGCGTTGGCCAAACGAATCCGCCGTGTTCAAAGCGCTTATTGGAGATGAAAAGGTTTCACACCTGCCATTAAAAAATGCAACAGATTTCAGGTTCTGCGCAGCCCGAGGTGGTGAGTTCACTGTGGGACACTGAATATCTTTCTTCCTGTTTCAGGCCGCAAAATAACGTAAAGCCCAGCTTTAACGGGGCTAATTCCATCAAAGAGTTGAGGACTGTAATCTGGTAAACAGGCACAATAACTGATAGAAGTAGAAAGGCGGAGAGGGAAACAGAGAGGGGGGGGGGGTCTAGTCGAAAGTACCAACAACCATCAGAGAGCAACGGCCCTTCCTTCCCAGCAGACAGACGGAGAGCTGGCTGTGTTTATCTGAAGGGGCATGGATGGGTGTGTGTTTGAAGTACAGAAAAAGGGAAGTGTGCGTGTGTGTGTGCGTGCTAGCTCTAGACGGGTCTGCCTTTTTGTCTTCCCTACAGAGTTCAGACTCTGTGTAACAAACACATTCTTGCAGCTGACCTCATAAATAAGACAAGCAGACCTGAATACTTTCCCTCGTCTC